>DWQX01000534.1:0-40797 GCA_018245475.1 Pharmacophagus antenor | reverse complement strand
ATATTATATTATATTTAATAATTATATCATCATAAAATAGTGCACAATAAATTACAGAAGGATAAAAAAGGTTACAAGACCATTGACTCATTCACATAAGTCCCTGTATTATTTAGATATGTTTATTATTCGTAAAAAATCAACCGAATGATAAATAAGAATTGAAAAATACTCCGTTTGGATAGAAATTATTGACAGAAGCAAAATTAAGGGTTCCTATTGTACCCACAACTGATTTTTTTTTTATTTTATGGATCAACTTTCCAACCAAAAAGACTCATTAAATTCGATATATAAATATTAATTCGAAAATCTCTTTCGAATATACCATCTGTTAATAATTTAATTATAAGCATTTATTTACTTTTATTTAATACGTTGTACTGTGGAAAATGTTATCTATCAAAGAGTTTACATTATTTTATTTAAAAAAACATATACTTAATTACTAATTCCCACCACGACTTTGTGGTGCATTAAAACTTCGCCATTTAAGGAATGCACAGCGATGCAACATAATGCTAAAGCTCCCGCTAAACTGACACGTAGACACCTGACATTAATATTGATTACTTAACTTTTAATTTATAAACAACAGTTTTAGCTCTAAAATTTATCATTTTCATTTTCTTAATATTTATATGATATGAAATAATAAATGTTAAAAACTAATATCTATTTCTATATTTCATCTTACAATTAATCAACTAATAATTATTTTCAATTATGGCTATTATAAATTCAATAATATTTTTGTTCTAAATTTGAAAATTCTTTCCATGGCGTTCAATACATCTTTCTATTTTTCGTATTTCAATTGTTTTTTTCTATTTACATCATACGTCTTCTGCTGAATTAAGGATCCAATTCTAGTTCATAATGCAGTTAAATCACACATCAGTTGAACAAAGTGTTTACCCAATGAAATACTCAATGAAGGAAATCTTAATGAGTCATAGTAGCTTGTGGAAGGATTTATAGAATTGATGTTGTATTATGCAATATGAACGGAACCAATCGTTTCTACAACTTGCCTGATTTGTATAAAATTTGTCAATAATATAAGCAAAAATTTGTAAAAACATATGTGTTCCCCCTTTTTATAATTGATATATAATATTAATATTTATACCAGTTTACTATAACCGATTATTAAGTAATAATATAGGTTAGGCAAAATTATTTTTGTGTATAGAATTAGAGATAATGATTTATTTAGAATTATTTTGTTCAGTAATTCCTCAAAAGTCACCGGAATCTCTACACAGTCTCGATTTATCGCTAATTAAAATAGATTTATATAATTCATTACGTTTAATGCTAAGCGTTTATATATTTTTTATAACATTTGTTTCCTGACAAAAAAATTAAAGCAAAGCCACTGTGATATAAAAATGCTAATGCTCAAAATGCTCTCCTCATTTTGTATAATAGAGTAAATCACTTATGACCGTCTATTGTTTCACGGCTTCATCAAAATGTAAATAAGAATTATTGTATAAAGGGGTTAGTAACTTTAGACTTATAAAACGTGAAATTAAATATGCAAAATAAGTTATTTATCGTAAAAATTATTAAATTTTATCTGGGGTTTAGTAACATTATTAACTTTCTACCTATACTCTTCCTGTCTATGATATTTTTATGTATTCTTAAACTTTAATATTCTTTTGTTAAAATAGTATTTTATAACATTTTTCAATGAGACATATTGCATATGTTAAAAGGTGCTAATATAATGTAGCAATTTATTTGTTAAAGCGCTATCACTCTTTTTCGGATTTTAAAGAAAATAAAATTCAAAATCCACGTCGTGTTGAATGACCAATATCCTGCGCATAAAGTAAACACGTTCTATGGCTATCGAAGTACTAAATTATAGCACTCGTCGAGTTACTATCGCGATAATTTCAAATTGACATGTCTTGCGTTGGGTTATGTAACGAATTATTTGTACAATACATTTTTATTTTATTATCACTGTAATAAAAATTTTTAACTTTGTTGCTTAAAATCGTTAACTTTGTTCTTAAGTGCTTACGTCTAGACTTTGCTTTTTTCATTTTTTTTCATTAACAACTTCCTGTAACATAATGCACGGATACAGAATCTGAAAATAAAATATTAAGTGTTCAATACTGTTTTTTTATCTTATGTAACCATCATCAATAACCATTGTAAAGTTGAAGTGAAACAATTTTGAATAAATCTAGATACAGGTACTTTCAAATCGTCTGATTGTGTCATTAAATAGTTTTGTGAATTCACCATGTATTACCCATCGGCTTCTCTGAGCGTGATAATCTTTTTAATTAATATGAAGATTAATCCTTCTCCAGTATGTGTATTAATTTTCAAGTCCTGTGACTCCGAGGATAAGGTTTCATTGAATTATACAACTCTCCTTCCCACCCTTATGAGTGAAATTTCAATAAACCATTAAGCGATACCTACACATGACAAAGACCTGACATTCCAAATTTAATTTCTCAAGGACCAGCGGTTTAGAGTATGCGTTAATAAAAAATAGGTCAGTCGGTGAAACGATAGTAACATTTTATTTTAAAAGTATGTGTTATTTTTTTTTGAAATAATTTCTCAATTAATATTTTAATAGAAGAAAGTAATCCTACCCAAACCTAACTTAATGAATCTGGTAGTACGGTCGTTACGTAAAGTGTACCGAGGTGTATAACAGGAGGGAATTTCGTAGTTATGTATACAAAGCATTCTAGCAAAATAAACTAACGAGCGCATTTAACGTACGCAATAACAAATAAACAATAATAACAGTAAGTGGATAATTCGAGGCCACATACTGTATGTCGCTACTAGATTTTGATTGAGTTTCAGCGGCACCTGTACCCAATCAACACGACACGACTGCTCCATGTAAAGATTAGTGTTATTGCCATTATTTTATAAAGAAAAAATGTTTATAAATTAAAAGCGCTACAAAGAAATTAGTCTACCACATAAGGCGTGAGAATCTCACCATAGACTTCGTCAACATTAATCATTAAATGCTATCATGGTCAGACACCAGTCTATACAATTAACGAGTAAAAATGATTTATCGATGATTTTTTCAGATATGTAAAAACATCAATATCGTTATTTAATGCAATATAAGGAGAATAAAAATCAATCATTACCCATTTAATAAACTTTAGTAGAAATTATTTAATAAATACCATAAAACTTTGACTAAAAATGTTGACTATAATAAATAAAGCAGATTGATAAAGGTAGCTTGCGAATGTCCCTTGTGGCAATCTGTGTTAGGTCCATATTGAGAGATTGACAAATGCGTACCACGATAAAGATTTAAGGCTTAAATCTTACTGAGAATTAGAAAGACCAATATTCATAATTCAGTGTCGGCTCTAATCGTAATAAATGTTAGATAATTAACTCGTACCATTAATAAATCACAACTAAATTATTTAGAAATAAAATATCAAGTACACATTATCTATGTATGTTATTTTAACGTAAATCTCAGACTTTTTTATATATAACGGAATCATTTTAACACAGTTTCATAATAATTTTTTACCTTATTTTATTTATAATTCTGAAACTTGAAAGTTAACAAAATTAACTTATAACGGTTTTTGAAATTGATTTTCGCGACTACAAAGCATGAAAATCAGAGTCATCACGTAGATAAACATCGTAATCTAGGATTAAAAATAACTCTTCAAAATTTCACTTCATTGTCTCACGACGTATGTGTTTTACTCGTATATGTTTTATTTGCTAAATGAAACAAAGTTTTGTAATGTTGTAATTTAAATGTAAAACTTTGTTTCTCAAGTTCATTTATAAACGTTTCTCTCATGATAATACATGTTAATGGGACATTAAAAAAGGAATCATAGCTGCAGGCGATTTGTTCTTATAACCGGAAATGTTAATATGAATATTTATAATCACGCAACGTTGAATCTTTAGATGTATGATTTCCAATAGAATTTAACTGGAAAACAAAATTCCTGAATCGCAACGGGAGTATCGCTTTTTTTTTAAAGAGGAAGTCGCAGTTTTGAATCCAAAGCCACATGAGCAGCAGAGTCTAGATAGTGATAGGGTTTTTTATAACCCGTCTGGCTAGCAACTAGGCCCAATGTTGAGCTGCCGCCATAATAGCGTTGCTATGTCCCGGACATATGTGTGTGAGCTAGAGAATTCTGGATGTCACTGTCACTTAACATCACGTGAAATTGAGGTCAAGTTTCCCATTGCTGAATAAAAAAAGGTATAAATGCTATGCTAACCAGGTCGGTTACATCGCATGTAATGCTTCCGTGCTCAGCGATATATCAGTTAAAGCGGTGCCATCATGATTGAGGCAATTTATGTTTTTAGCTGCGATGAATCTCCATTGGAACCGCAATTATTCACGCCTACACGTAATCGCTCATGCAACAATCTTACCGATCAGCAGCGAAAGTCGATATTATGTGCATTGATTATACAAAAACTCGGTACGTGAACTATTTCTGAAGAATATTGCCAATAGAAACCATGTCAAATCGTTAAGGAATTTCCTCATTGTGTATTGAGAATTAAATTAATAAAAGTAAATACTTTTTTTTCATGCCAACCATATAACGAACTTGAATTGATCACCAAAGTTTTAAATAAAGTCGAAATAATAAATATTATCATTGAGTGACTATATGTCTCTTGCAATATCTATACAGAATTAGTCAGAGAGATCTAATAAACTCCAGGATTCCAATTATTATATAGAGGAATAGACACGTACCTATGGTTTTTTTTTACTTTTGTAAATAATCATCTCTACGAAAAAAAAAACAGGCAGTGATATATCCATTTCATTAATTTTAAAAACCAATAAAAATTAATATAAATATTTAATGTCTATCCAATGTTCGTACAGAGAGGAAGTAAAAGTTAAACAGTTACGCTTTACAGGTCCTAAATACATTATAAGTCTGACTTTAAACAAAAACTTGTTTTGAATCGCAGCCCCAAGCCTTTAGACCGAGCGTTAAGCAAGCGACAATGTAGTAATTCATACAACAGATTTTATCACTTGAAAATGTCCAAGTAAACGTAAACTTCGATATAAATTTAACGTGTGAATTGACACAAATACCGTAGTAATCAAGGAAGTAAAAGTCCCCATTAAGGACGAACACTACAGGAGACTATAGTGGGGTCTATTACAAAATTAGTTACGTTCGTATGTTCAATTTCACGGCAATTTAAATATATTACAGACTTGATATAGATACAATTTTATATAGTCTACTTCTTGTTCGGATTTATCACCAAATTTAAAATGGAATTTCTTAAATTCGAAAAAGCTTAATAACTAAACCAACTGTGTTATTGTCCAACTAAATATTAACAAAGTAAACGTGTAAATAAAATGGAGATAATCTCGCGATAATCGAATTAAGTTTAATCTAATTATTAAAATGTTTATTCTAATGACTATAAGATATACAGCCGTTCAGTATGAAACATATCACATTTTATCAAATAATTATGAAAGGAATACCTTCATCAGCAATTAACTTTTAAAAAACAACTTTTTTATTATAATCTGGTTTAAATTAATATCAAACTATGTGGTATGGAGCAGATAAATGATATTATTTTCGTTATTTTCAGAAGCGGGAGGGATAGTAGACGATCAATCGACTTCAGCGTCATGGTGGCAAGCGGGCACAGCGACACCTTTCCGCGAGAGCAGCAGTAGCGCGTTTTCCTCAACACACGGACTCGTTCAGACTCACCCCTCTATCAACGATGGATTTTCTTTTGGCAGCCTGTCTGGTTCAGCCAGTGCTTCCGCCAATCCTTTTGCCCAAACAAGCGGCAGCGGTCCGCTCAGTGGTAGTTTTAGAAATAATCCATTGCCACCGCTTTCGAAGAGCGCTAATGGGAAGTTAACTATGAAGCACTTGGACTTTACAAGTAGTGCAACAGCGGAATTGAGGCGGAATCCAGCTCTGTCAGCCCCTGACGAATGCGCGCGAGCTTGTAGAGAGGGAGAACCACCCAGGATATGTTACTATCATTTCACCCTCGAAATGTACACAGTTTTAGGAGCGTATGTTGATATTCATTATCTCTTTACAATGTAGTAACCTCATAAGGTTACTACATTGTCATTACTCTAACAGCATAACTCACCTAGGTGCGGTTTCGCACTACACAAAAAAGAAATTCGAAACTCACTGATGTTGTTGATCTTACGGGATGAAAACATACAATTGTAACATCCGCAAACCCACACCTAGTCAACATGATGGATTATGTCTTTAACTTTCATTATAAGAGAGGTTTCATGTTTCAGCAGTGGGTAGCTTATGCTTATAGCATCGACTTACATAGTATTGAAGTACTCACAGTGAACAAATATAGTTTTGAACTGGCAATAATACGTCTTTTACTAGTAGATGCACTAGCGCTTACACACACTCTGTTACAAGTGAATAGTGAAATGTTATTGATGATCGAATTTGAACTTTCATCACTAACTATAGAAAAATATATTTACCTATACTATAATTACTTTTTTTTTATTTTAATATGCCAAAGTTTAACACAAATAAGTAATTAATATACATATAAAATAAGAAAATAAATTTCTAGTAGATTAATTTAGACTTCCTTATCCGTCATGGCTAATTAATTGATACCGACATGTACAAATACCTTCCACGCGATGAAGTCTATTTGTTATTGATAGATGTCGACTTAGTCTTATGTAAACATTCAAGTTTCTCTGGACTAGATAGGTTTAAATGGAATTATGTTGTAATAATACCACGAAAAGGAAACAAAATAACAGGTTCCAGCACAATTTTGTCACTATTATCTTTTTTTTTTTAATATTATATTTAAATTTGTTTTAGGGCCTGTCAAGTTTGCACACCAAATGCAACTAACGTAGTTTGGTCGCATTGTCAATGTGTATTAGCAGATGGAGTGGAACGAGGTATTTTAACAGCAAACAGAATGCTACCAGGGCCGTCCATTCAAGTGTGTGAAAACGATAAAGTGGTTATTGACGTCGAGAACCATATGGAGGGTATGGAAGTAACCATTCACTGGCACGGCATCTGGCAAAGAGGTTCACAGTACTATGATGGTGTTCCATTTGTAACACAATGTCCAATTCAACAAGGAAACACTTTCAGGTACAATAAACAACACAATAAGAATAAAAACCTGTAACAACTTATGCATATAATTTTATTAAATGTACATTACGTAATTTTACAGATACCAATGGCAAGGTAACGCTGGTACTCACTTTTGGCATGCCCACACTGGTCTTCAGAAATTAGACGGGTTATATGGAAGCATTGTTGTACGCCAACCTCCATCAAAGGATCCTAATAGTCACCTATACGATTACGACTTAACTACACACGTCATGTTACTCAGTGATTGGCTTCATGAAGATGCCGCTGAAAGATATCCGGGTCGTCTCGCTGTCAACACTGGTCAAGACCCTGAATCCGTTCTGATCAACGGCAAAGGACAATTCAGAGATCCTAACACTGGATTCATGACAAATACGCCACTAGAAATTTTCACTATAACGCCCGGTAGAAGATATAGGTTTAGGATGATCAACGCATTCGCTTCGGTTTGCCCGGCCCAGCTTACCATCGAAGGGCACAACTTGACTGTCATTGCGACAGACGGAGAGCCAGTGCAACCTGTGCAAGTCAACACCATTATTTCATTCTCTGGTGCGTAAATTACATAGCAACAACTACAATCGCCTGATAACCGAGTAATTGTTAATCTTACTTAAATAAACTATTCTTACTCAAGCAAATTAAAAACCTTATGTAACGAGCTAAGTCATTATTTTGTTTTCACTTAATAATATTATTATTAACTACGATTTTGCGATATAATGACGGCTAACGGAATTTTAATAGACACACCTTACAATACGTAACACATACTTTATAAATTGTCGTGACTACTGAAATGAAACGAGTTAGATAATATTCTTGTATTACATGCCGCATACACCCAAACAATGTTAGACAATTTTATGAAACTACTATTGCAGGTGAGCGATACGACTTCATCATAGTCGCTGACAATAATCCAGGCGCATACTGGATCCAAGTCCGCGGTCTCGGGGAATGCGGCATCAAGCGGGCACAACAGTTGGGAATACTCCGTTATGCTCGAGGTCCCTACCAGCCTTCTACAGTTGCACCCACTTACGACGTAGGAATCCCGCAAGGAGTGGTACGCACTTATTTCCAAATATTATGTACAAAAAGCGTATAATGAATAAACAAATGTCTGTAAATACATATAAACTACAATCCACTTAAAATTGACATATCAGGTTTACACACAAAATTTAAAATAATAATCTTAGATTTATTTAACAGACATCTCATGACACGATCCTTCCCGTGTCAGCAAATAATTAGCGGATATTGCATACGGCTTCTCGGAGCCAGAGCGACAACCTCGATTAGTATAAATCTATAATGATTGCTCAAAAGTACATGCGCACCGGTACTTTGAAAATGCGATTTGATTGCTTAAAATTATTACTGTTAATTTGGATATTTTTAACTTGTACAGATTGTGTACTCGATTACAATTATTTGTAAATATCATGAGTAAAGTAGAAAGGGAAGCGTATTTTGTAGACAACCGAAATTAATGGTTATTTGGCACCTCCAATCAATATTCTACTAAAAATGCATTACGTCAGTTCCATCTTATTAAATAAAATACGATAACAGTGTCCTATTTTTTGGATCGATGTATAAAACGATATTAAATTAAATAGTCTAAACAATAATTTAATAAAACGGAACAGTCGTTACAGTACCAAGGTAATAATTGCATAAGTTAATTTTACCTTCCTTATCCTCACTTAACTAAAGAACCAAATAGTAGTAGTATAAATAGATTAAGTAGTTATTACAGTAGATTAGTGACGCACGTAAAATTAGTAATTGCACGTTATTTCTCCTCACTAACTATTCAGGTTATGAATCCATTGGACGCCAGATGTAATATACCTAGAACCGACGCTATTTGTGTCAGTCAACTGAAGAATGCCAGGCACATCGACCCGGCGATCCTCCAAGAAAGGCCGGACGTTAAGATTTTCTTACCTTTCCGTTTCTTCGTTTATAGACCGGAAATGTTGTTCCAACCGAATACCTATAATCGATTTTTAGGTAAGAACAAAACATATTATAATTGTTTCATCAATGTTAGGAATGAATAAGTAAATAATTTTAATGTTATTCCTACAAAAATGTTTACAGTCGCACCGCAAGGAGATCACGTTATCAGTTTAATAGATGAGATATCCTACATGGCCCCACCAGCACCCCTTATCACTCAGTATGACGACATAAATCCTGAACAGTTCTGCAATGGTGACAACAGGCCTGCAGATTGTGGTCAAAATTGTATGTGCACTCACAAAGTAGACATACCACTTAACGCTGTTGTGGAGATTGTTCTCGTAGACGAAGGTATTTTACAATATCGTATAACAGCTTGTCTATTTTGCTTTTTAATTTAATTTCGAAGTAATTATCAACGGGTATTTTTGTTTCCGCAGTACAAATTGTCAACCTTTCCCATCCGTTCCACTTGCACGGTTATGCTTTCAACGTAATCGGTATCGGACGGTCGCCTGATCAGAACGTGAAGAAAATCAACTTGAAGCACGCCCTCGACCTTGACCGACGGGGATTACTTGAGCGTCACCTGAAACAAGGAGATTTACCGCCAGCGAAAGATACCATTGCCGTTCCCAACAATGGATATGTCGTTGTCCGATTCAGGGCCACCAATCCTGGTTTCTGGCTACTCCATTGCCACTTCCTCTTCCATATTGTAATCGGAATGAACGTAGTACTTCAAGTCGGTACACAAGCCGACCTGCCTCCAATACCGCCCAACTTCCCCACTTGCGGTGATCATTTGCCACCTATTAATTAAAACGGTTCCTAGTAACAATTTTCAACATTCTCACATCGAAGAATTGGTTCAGCGATTGAATTATTCTTGTGTTAACTAAGTGTAATTTTATGTTTGTTTTGTGTGATGTGTCAGGCAGATTCGAAGTGCTCGACTCTGCCGTAAGTGTTTCTATATTCGAATGTTTCAACAAGAGTTCATGTCGGTTTGTGATTTTTATTTAAATGATGGTGTTACTTTTTTTTGAGTGAATCGCAGTTTAATATAATATGCCATATTTGGTGATCAAGCTATCACCCTAAATATCGTGTATGTAGGTTCGAGGCTCATTAACGTACTACGTTTTCTTCGCCTATGGATACTTTCTTTATATATATTTTATACGAACGTGTTTGTTCCGTTGCTACTAACGACTTGCCATTATATTTTCACCAAGGATATTTATTACGTGTATATATTAATAATATATATAGACGTGTTTAGAATTTTAAGATTCTTTCTTCTGTTAACTAACATCGCACTTTACGCAAAATCTGTAGGAAATGTAAATAAGCAATATCTGCAACACTTGTAAATACACATGCATAAACTTTTATTTCCTCTAAACAATAAAGACTGTTTTATGTCATATGTTTATGTAGAAAATAGGTACAAAACAATGTTACCATTCCCAGTTACCATAACCTTAAGAAATCCTTTCTATTCTATGTACCTATTCCGATTGTCTCCCGAAGTGGTAATTCTATAATATTAAAATTTTCTTGTATATCTGACTAGGCGAAACTTCCATATATATTTGAAAAAGAAAATAGTGTTTCTTCAATTGCCGTAAGCAATTTGTATTTATCACTAATATTTTAAGAAAAATGTAAATTTTGAAACCACTTTAATAAATTTTAATCAATAATTATATTTTCATTTTAACCTTACGACTTGTCGCAATATCTTAAACTGATCGTGTAAATACTATATGTAAATAGTGAAAAGGGTTTGGTTTATTGCAAACATTTTATTTTTAGTTGGAAGTTGACTTTAAAAATTAATATCGAATTTGTAAGGTGACATGTAGAACGGAAAGGTATAGTGCACTATTTGAATTATTTAATATTTGCTTGTTCAGTAAATGCATCAATTAATATATAATAACTTTTATAATAACTAATAACTGTTCATAGGTTTTAAACCCACTAGATGCAATATGCGACGTACCAAGAAACGATGCAGTATGCGTCAGCAATTTAAAGTCAGCGAAGCCAGTAGACAAAGCCATACTTCAGGAGAGACCGGACGTTAAGATCTTTCTGCCCTTCCGTTTCCACATATATAAACCGAAGGATCTTTTCCAGGAAAATTCTTACAAAAATTTCTTAGGTAATTTACTAATACTTTGATTATATGCCGAACTAGATAATAAATACTGTCTAACAGCCTGAAACATTAAAATTATTTTCAATAGTACAGTAATAAATAATTTCATTTAAATATTTAATATTAATATTGGTAGCAATCATGTTCATTTCCGATATATTTTATAGGGAACGCCTTGCCAGTCTTTTTATTGTATTGTTTGGTATAATTTCTCTTTTTAATATGTAACATCTCATGGCCTTTATTGGCTGCAATAATAGACTCAAATATTCTCATATTATGATTATATTACAGTTGGTGGTTTTGCCGGAGATCACGTATTGAGTTTAGTAGACGAGATCTCCTATTCAGCCCCGCCAGCGCCGCCCCTGTCACAAATGCACGAGCTCCCCCCAGAGCTTTTTTGTAATGGCGACAACAGGCCTGCGAACTGTCCCGTCGATTGCCGCTGCACACATATGATTGACGTGCCTCTGAACTCCGTGGTGGAAATAGTGTTGGTGGACGAAGGTAAAAAAAATATATTGCATTCGTCTAACATTCAAATATCATTTTACTAGTAACTCGTATCTCTCACTTGCTAAGCCGACTAATAAACACCGCAGCGCCTGTTCCTGTCGTTCAAGAATAATATGTAAATAATACTGTAATCCTCTTTAAATATCTGTATAGCTATAGTTATTATTACACTAAGAAGACGTAGTATCATATGTCACAAGGTGACAAGCCGTGACATAGTGAAAACATTAAATTAGCACGTCCAGTACTTATTTCATATTCAGAGAGACAAAGAAAGATGTTTACTTAAGCGTTCGTGTAATAAGTTCTAATTATGTACCATTAAACTTACAGTGCAATCGCCTAATCTATCACATCCATTCCACCTACATGGCACACCATACAACGTCATCGGCATGGGTAGATCTCCAGACAAAAATATTAAAAAGATCAACCTCAAACACGCCCTAGATTTAGACAGAAAAGGCCTGTTGAAGAGACAGTATAATCTTCCGCCGTTTAAGGACACGTTGGCTGTGCCAAACAATGGCTATGTTGTTTTAAGATTAAAAGCTGATAATCCAGGTAAATATTCACTTTTAATTCAATATGTAAATAAAATATTAGATGCGGGTTCTGCTCCTATCCAAACAACCAAGAAAACATAAATTTTTTCTGCTCCTAAATTCATTATTCATTTTTAAAAGGACGTTTACATATCTAAATAAATTCGGTTACGAAGTATTGATAAACTAAATAAATTCAATTTATAACAGATACTTCTCTCTTCTAATAGAAAAAAAAATATGGAAAATAGCGAAGAATCAATCTGTCAATCTGTAATGTTCTCTCATTTTATTTTCTTTCAGGCTACTGGTTGTTCCACTGCCACTTCATTTTCCACATAGTCATAGGGATGAATCTTATATTACACATAGGCACGCAAACTGATCTGCCGCCTGTGCCTCCGAACTTCCCTAGATGTGGTCATCATTTGCCTGCCATCACGCCTGCTTATTTCCCAGTACTCCATTGAGTCGAGCAAACTGGCTCAGCCAATTCTCTAAATGGCTCTTAAGGTTTTACTAAGACCTGATAATAAACCGAACGATAGTCGCGGATTGGTTACCAATCCTAACTGCCATACGCCGTCATAATATTGATGCGTTCCAATTTACGAAATAATGTAAATAATTATCTAAACGACAATGATATTTTTTCTCAAATCCTCCTTACACAGGTACATATTTCTATAATAAATATCACTTAACCGTAACTCTAGAAGGCCAAAGTTTAAGCATGTTTACTGAATTTTCATTGCAAATTTTTTATGTAGATCATTTTTTTAGGCAAAATATTGCTGTTTTGTTACTTATTTTGTAATTCTTAAAATAAGTTCTATTATAAGAAAATCTTTAATACATATAAACGTAATTATTTAAATTTGGAACTAAAATACTCCAGCTACAATAGTTACATGATGTAAAAGACTTTATTAGAATTGAATTTATTAAGCGGTCTGTTGAGAAGTCAAAAAATATATTTTTTATCTTTAGATTTAGTTGTAGAAGTATTCACTTCTCGAAAGACTACGTATTGTAATTAACGTTACTACTCGTAGTTCTTGTTTACTCGACCGCTGTTAAAATCATTGTACTATTTATATTGTGACTATATGAATGATTAGAGGTCGGAAAAGCTCAAAAGTTTGCCGATGTACTTAAGCTGGATTTTCATAGTTTCTTCGTGTAATACTTCCCATTTATAAATGTGACCGGTCAAATGTTGCAAGAAAGACTGATATAATCATTAAATGCACACAATTTAAACTTATGAGACACAGAAAATTAAAAAATTGCAATGCCGGTGTATAATTTAACGAGATAATTAAATACACAATTAGCAGTGAAAAGGCAAATGGCAACATTTGAACCCAACAACTGTAAATCTAGCTTAAGTTCAACGTAAGAAGCTACGGTGATTTTGACACAGAGTAGCATTTTTATGTAAAATACACTGCTGTGGTAGGGATGCCACGGAGAACCTATTAAGTGTAAGTCTTGTTTTTCATTAGTGGTAAGATTTTATTGTTTTCCTATATTTGATACATCTGTTTTTTAGTGTATATAACGATCTGTGTTAATTTACGTTGGTTATCAAATAAATGAAACAGTCATGTTGACCATAAAAATACATCAAAATAAATATATTTTGTTGTTTTATTTTTAGTTTAATTTTAATTAATTCTATGTAAAATATGCATTAGATTAAAGCCAAGGCAATCAAGTAGTTAGAAGGCATAAAAATGATAATGTTCTTCATATCTGATTTTACTTAAAATCTCTTCATTTATTTACATGACCAAAAACACTTAAATTTACAGCCGAACTTCCAATGCTAATGGTGTCATTCGAATAATGTTAAAATTCAATTTAATCGTAACTGGCTAAATACAATATAACGCAATTCTAATGAGCTCACGCAAAATGCTACACTAAACTGATACATAATCATGTTAAAATAGTCTTCCATTTTGCAATTTCTATTTATAATTAGCAATATATTGATAAAAGTACGCGATTTGTGCAAAACTAAAATATTCAAGTAACAAGAAATGTAGAATATCGATTATGTTAGTTATATAGTTATTTTGTTTCTCTGTCGTTATATACTTTTTTGAGTTTGGAAGGAAATCTTCGTTAGTCACTCTACCACTGTGGTTCTCTCCCCAAAAGTATTGTGTCTCAAGGTTATAAGGGTAACAACTAAAACCCCCTCGTTTTGTCATCCTCTGTGCGTAATGAGAGGCTTCAGTAACGTGCGGTATGCCACGGATCTCACTGCACTGCGAGTTAGCACTTTCCAATAAAGAGCGAAGTATACTTTGTCATCCGCGCTATGCTAAGAGAAGCACAAGACCATCAAGAGTTTGACGTCCTTCCCATGCACCCATGCGATAATGTCCCGATTCTCTAAGCTAAGCACCAGTACACTCTCTTCCTTGCCTTCTACTATAAAATAGTTTTGCCTTATTCCTGTTCTCAATCACTCGAGATCACAGAGTCGTCTTATTCACTTAAATTTTACAATATTTTAGTTTTAAAACATTGTCCGCAATTTTACTCCTTACTCGTATTAAAAAAAACTTTTATCTGATTTCACCAACATCCGATCTTATAAATATAATCTTCAATCACATTCTTGATAGGTTTTTGTTACTATAACTTCAACTAATTTAACCATCAGTTTTAAACTGTGCGATAAACTCAATACTTGACTTTGTAAATATTATAATAACCCGTATGATACACGTAGCCCAATGAACTTTCAAACAGCTATTTAAATCGTTGAAATCACTAATTACCAGTATCACTAAGTACAATTAGAATTAAATGTTACTGCAGGCTTTAAAAATTTTTGTAAACGTTTGGAATAATTATAATATTAATTTATAATCTATCAAGTTGTTTTGCGAACCTAATGTCATTTAATGTCTCTAGCTTTAAATCGATATAAAGTAACATTTGCAAACCATTGACTGAACAAGGAAACGAGCAAAATATCGCAAGAAAACAGGAAACGTGAAATTTTTTACTTACTATTTACTCAAATCTGGTATTGTAAATTAAAAATTAAAAAGCATAAAACTGAATTGTTTATGAAAGTACATGTCCTTATCCTATACCCATTAAATTATTTTTATTCAAGGATTCCACCGATAAGTAATCCGTCTGCATATTATTTGGTATACAATAAAATAAACACTAATTCATTGAAATATATACACTGATATAAAAATCATTAAAATATAAAGTCGCCTAAATCGCTTTATTACTTCTGTGAAACAAAATAAGTCTTGTCAGATTCATAAATATTATAATTGTATCTACTGCGTTAAAAAGGAAAGGAATATGCGACAATTTTTCTCCCATCCTTCGTCGTATACAACATTGTAAGAAAATATTGAGATGAGATAGATGTAACGAATGTAAGGTTTAGACCAATAAAATTAAATCATGTTATCAGTTAATAGTAGCGTCAAGTTTAGTACACCTGCTACCTCTCAATATATTTTTATTGATAACGAATGAGGCTTCTGATAGTATTTAAACACGTGCATTTTTATCTATTGCGCAATCGCTTACAATATGTTCTTCTTTCGTAGAATTCTCTATTTGTTTCTCTATTCGCTATGTCTTTTAGAAGGTAAATAACTTGTTTTTATTATTTCTTATTTATAAATTTAAAAAGAGCTTTAAATTCATCGTATTAATTTTAAGTTTTTGTTTGTAAATTTATAATTACTTAAATTTAGTATATATACAAAGGAAAATGGAATTTAAAAACAAAGATATTTTTTTTTAATAATTTACTGAAACAACAACTAAATATATATTTAATTTTCCAATAATATTGAATTTCCTTTCAGCTGCGCCACAAAGTCCTGAACCTAAATTAATCGGTGGTCACGAAGCAGTCCCTTATAGCCATCCTTATATGGTATCACTGCAAAAAAGATTATTATGGTTTCGTTTTCACATTTGTGGTGGATCTATAATAAGTAAAAGTTCGGTAAAGTCTTTTTAATAATCTCATATTTGGTACAATCATTGGCGATAATGTATAACATTAAATGTCATTCTGAACCAGTACTTTTTGCCATATATAAATTACATATATTTTTTTTTAAAGTTTAATGCACTCTTGTACATGAGGTGGACTTAATGCCAAATGGCATTCTCTGCCAGTCTACCTTAGGGTTGAGCAAAGATAAATATAAATATATATACTATTATAATAATTTTTCAAATTTCTTAACGACACATTCCAAACTAAATGCTATTAAAAATTTATTTCAAAATATTTATATGGTTATGTAAATTTCATAACAAAAATCTTAGAAAAAAGAATAAGCTTTTTGTTTTATTTTATAAGATTTGCAAATAATATACAACTTGATTATTGAATGTGTATCAAACTTTGTAGATATTGACAGCAGCTCATTGTGTATCGGATTCATTTTTAACAAAATGGTTACCTTTAGACGCCATTGCAGGAATTCACAATAATTATTATTTTGGATCAAAAGCACAAATAAGAACAATTTTTAAAAAGTACGCTCATCCAGAATACGAAGGGTATGTAAATTAGGTGCAAAATCATTTATTTTAATTTTTTTAAAAAAAAACAGTACACTATGGAACATTTACTATTATCTTCAGAGGAATCGGTTCTCACGATATTGCGATAGTGCGTACATTCACGCCATTTGAGTTTACACCGGAATTACAACCGATACAATTACCGAACGATTTAAAGTTTGAATTAGAAGCGCTCACTATATCAGGATGGGGCGTTCTAAGCACAAGCTTCTTCAAGCTTGATTTGTCTGAGAAGTTACAAGAAGTTGATGTGACATATCTGCCTTTTAACGGTAATTAAAATTTATATTTACTTAAAATATATTTGCTTAAATTTGATAGAAACGGTTTCACTTCTATTAACTTAAATTGAAATTTCAGAATGCTATAAAGCAATTGAAAGTATTAAAGACAATTATGAAGAAAACCCTCTAGATGAAGATGCTCATTTTTGTACCGGACCTATTAGCGGTGGTGTTGCAGCCTGCAGTGGCGACTCAGGAGGACCTTTAGTTTTACACCAAAGGAATGTTTCGGTTAATGAAACTAAGAAAGATGATAGTAATGAAGGTGTTTCTATAGAAAGTGTTGATTATAATATAACCTCTGTGTTACTGGGCGTCATTTCTTGGGGTATGTCACCATGCGGCGAAGAAGGTGCACCGACTGTTTACACAAAAGTTTCCACGTACCTTGATTTTATTAATAAGCACATGTATAAGTAAATTAAATACGTCTGTCAGGTAGTTACTAAGTACTGGCTCAGAATATTCGTAATTGAAATTTAGTGTTGCAAACTAAAGAACTACAGTAACCAGTTGAGAGAGATAGATATATAGATACTTTCTACTGTTTAGACCATTTATCCCTCAAGGATAAAAAAGTACGTTAATGCGATTTTATACTTGACGCACTATACATACACATCCGAAAAAAATGTCTTGCTGTGCGGACAGTTAAAGTACTAATTTTAACTGCCACAACATTGCCACATTACAAAGCATCAATAAATTATATTTTATAATTTCTTGCCATGTCTTTGAATCTTTTTTTACTTCATGCTACTTAAATGGTTATCTTCGTCACTAAGTCATAAAATTTGGGTTTTTAACCTTTAAATTGATTCAATATGAGGCATGTCGTAATGAATAGTATTGAAAAAATATATTATGATGAAACTTTATAATAAAATCGTACAAATTCATTGAGGTGAGTGGTATTAGGCGATATTCATAACAAACACATTTAAATTTTCGTTTTCGTTTTATTTTTATCTTAAACTAGTTAATAAAATAACATATGTACATACTTTCAGTCTATTATTCATATTTAATTCAAAAGGACATCGGCAGGTTTATACGTGCCGCATTTAGGTAAGACGTCGACGACAGATTTCGGGATTGATTGTGGAACATCTACAAGAATCGCTGCTGGCAATGACATGAAGCTGCAAGATTTACATTCCAGCATCCAACTTCCGCCCCGGTTGGGTTTCAATCTTACAATCGTATACCCCTTATTCGGGATCACAAAAGTGTCTTTCATTGGTGGATTCCTTAGATTTCTGAAATACGGGAACACAATTTTGGGGTAAATATATATGATTAATAGTTTACTTATGATATAGCTTTACTTGCCTATCTATTTTCCCTTTTCTATCAAGTAGTTGAAACTCATGTTTCGAAATTGGTTTTCCGTCTTCAATATGACCGGTACTTACGACTTCCACCGAATATCCATGCATATGGAATGTGTATGAATCATTACTGCCAAAACCTGCAATAATAATATTAATAATAAGTTCACCTCATGTAGAAGAGTGCATTAAACTTTAAATAAATAAATAAATATAAAACAAAAAAGAATAATATTAATATTAAAAATTTATGTAAATACATGTAATAACTACATACATTAATTTGTGTTTTAATAAAGGAACTACTATAGAAGAATTGCCCATTTTATTTTATCTAATTTTTAACACTAATGAATAGTTATAAACAAATAAAGTGTTTAATTTTAAGTCATCCATATCTAACTCATAAAAAAATTATTATCATTAATTATCATAACGCCAATAAAAAAATATTTGTCAGAGTTTAAGAGGTAATAAATTATAATGACAAAATTTAAAAAATTGCAAAATATAAGTATATTTATTTATATGCAATTCATTGTTTTTCTGATTGATAAAACTTTTTTTTTAACAATGTACTAACGCTGGCAATAATGCCATAGACGCAACGCGTCCAAAATACTCTGGCTTTCACATGTATAGCCGCCAAAACAAAAGCAACGCTGTTATGGCAGCAACTTGACATTGAGAGTTGTATACAAACTTTCGAAAAACCCTTTCCACTATCCTAACTACTTATATGGCCCCGAAATCGAAACGGGAACCTCCGTGTTATAAGGTAAGTAGTAAACCACTACTCTCCAAAGGCAGACAAAACGTTCACCTAATGGTGAGTAATATTTTTGCTAAAAAAAAAGTGTACACGAAACTTTTTACCAAGGTTTCGTCCGTCAAAATTACGGTTTCGGTCAATCTAGTGATATTAATAATATTTATTACCTTCATTTATGAATGCCAGTTCGATGGTTTGTTTGTCGCGTATTTTTAAAACTTGAATGCATTGAAGTTGTTTATTAACTTTTTCCTCGCCCACGTTGCAAATAGTATCAGATTTCACACTTCCAGGCTTCAGTAAATACAAACCGTTTGGATAGAGGAAGTTTTTATTGTTTATTTGTACAACCCCATTGTCATGTAACGCTGAAGATATTAAAAATATATTAGTTGGAACATACTTTCACTCAATAACAATATTAATTTATTATGCACATTGAATCGAGTTCATAACACGATTTACGAGTATTAATACTTTACGCCTAAAATTTGAGTGTTTTGCTTTTTTGTTGTATATTTATAGGATAGACAATTTATTTTTATTTTAAATATTTAACTATGCGGCAACTGATAAAAATAAAACTTACATAAAGCAGCAGGATAAAAATTCTGATTTGGAACAACGTCGCTCAGATAGCGGTAATCATTGTCTTCATCCTTATATGAAATAATTTTTCTATCAACACCCAAATAATATGTTTTAACTTTTTCTTTACGATTTTGATCTCGTAGCGATAATAAATTCTGTCCATTTATCACATTTTCAGTATTTGAAAGATCTTTATTCTTTAAATTCTGAAATTATACACAATGATATTATATAATAATCTTTGCTCTTAAAAATTCATTATGTTGATCCTATATAATTAATTTTCAGCTTATTATAGAAATTATACCTTAGACAAGAAATGTTAACATTATGAAAATAATACATAAAATAAAAAAAAGCATAAAAACAAATCTAAGACTTATAGAATTTAGTTTGTACCAAACAAATACATTACATTCTATTACTGTTTTCTTATGAAAAAGTGGCAGCTTTTTAAAAAAGAGGACTAAAAACAGTTATTATTTATTTCTATACACAATAAAAAGTTAACACCAAATTTGTAAGGTATGTATTAAAATGTTATGTTTACGGTGTCCACCCTCCATTACATCGTCGTACTATTTTTTGTAAATATTTTACCAAAAAAAGTTAATTATACAGGTGTCATTAATTTAAGTTACCTCTAAATACCACAGATTAAATCCTTGGCGCAGTGTTTTATCGTTTGACATGAAACACACAGGTTCCAAGTTCGACACCCGAGCCACATAGATTTGATTAGTGATAAAAGTTTTTCAAATCCCTGTGATTTGCTACTTCCCTGAACGTCGAGCTTCGGTTATACATACATGAGAGACCCTGAGTACCCTATTGCCGATGAAAAGCAAATTAAGCTGCAATAACTTACCGGGCCTTCTTGCAATAAAGATGTATAATTAAACCCTGAGTACAATAGCATGCCATAAGCAGACAGCCCTTCGCATAAATCGGATCCACGGACGTTAAGCCAATATCCACCACCCTCCTGCCCCGCTTCTACCACCACGTCCATACGTTCACCTGAAATTTAAAAAAAATCTTACTTTATCTAAAATATGGAAGGTTCTTAAATTATTTTGTCTACCAGCAACGTGAATACCATGAATAAATATTATCTTTTTTTGCAAAATGAATTACCTAACGTAAATTCAATGAGCTCTTTAATACAATCTACTTTTTCTCCGTCTACATATAGATAGACATTCAGAGTCCTTATATTCACCTACTAAGGTACACAAACCTAAAGACTGAACGCAATTGACAATCCGATACACATTTATTCAAATATGATTTTAGTGTCTCAAGCGTTACACAAAAAAGTTCTGATCTTTTCTTTTATAGGTTTTATATTCTACCATAGGCACTTATTTGCCTTTGCCAATGTCGCAGTCGCTATAATTTATTAAAATTTGTGTAATCATTTCATCTTTTAAATTAACAATTTATTTCATAATGGTGAATTTATTGACAGCTTGATTATAATATAAGTTGCAGACTATTCATATTATATTAATTTAATAAATATGTAACATTAGAAGAAGATTAAAAAAAATAATATCGTAAGAACAAGTTTAAAAACACCATATAAGACGTTTTATAGGGTAATCAAATTCCCCGCGACGTTAAAATCTTTAAAAATTATCGATAATTTTTTGACATTGTATAAACTACATAGAAAGTGAAATATACGATGCGACACCAGTTATGATGCTGACCTTAAACTTACAAGTGAACCAAGAGTGGGCAATACACCATGAATCAGCGCCTTTCTCCTCTCTCTCTCGACGGGCAAAGAGAAAACGACGCTGTCATTTAAAAAACGAATTACTTGCAAACCAAATGCGCTCACTTACAAACGTATAATCTTACAAATATATCTTGCGCCATTGCAAAATAAAAATTGCAAAAGCACACTTGAATATTAATTTTCTTTCAAATATATACTTGCCTACCTTCAATGTCATCAACTACGTATGAGTCACGAAAATCGATTAGTAAGATTAAAATTAGTTTCGAAAGCTCCTGTAGAGTTTTAAAAACCTACCCACTCACACAACTTTCTCCCTGCCATAGCCGCTACATATCAAATTAACTACGTCATAAAATCAACTTCGCCACAATCATCTAAAGTACTAACATTTTCCCATATTATATAACTACGAATAGCTCATCGTCGATACAAATATCAGACTTTACTTGCGCCATGCTTATTAGCCCGAGTAAAAGTGTCGCAAAGGCAATCTGCCGTGCATTCTATTTTTCTACTTCCTGAAACTACTTTCGTCATAGAAGCCATAATTTCACGAAAAAAAGACATTATGATACAAAAAATTATGTTTGTGATTTAATTTGGTTAATTTTATATCTCGCCATGCAGTTGATTATAGAGTAAATTTCTTCGCTTCAAGAACTTTTTTACTACATTATTTTTTATTATATTTCAATTGGGAAATTAACACCTTGATAAATTAAGTTTATATTTGCAACAGGCAATTATAAGCACATTGTGGTACAGGGCACAAAACTTTCTCTTCGCATTTCAACATCGATAGCTGTAGCAAGTAATAAAATTTTACACACTTCAGCGTTAGCTCAACTTATGTGATTTTCGTTATTATCATTGAAACGTTTTCACTTCAACTGTTATTCATAAAGTAAGTAAATAAACAACTGATATTAAAAAATAGAAGTGGTTAGCATAAATTTATTCCATAAAGTGTTATTTCTTTTATTACGAAAATACGAGGACAACTTTTTACCTAGCGGTTAACAACTCATATCAATATGCCACAAGTGTAGTGGAATTTTTCGATATTGCGTTTGGCATTTAAAAATTATTTACATATTAGAAACAAAACGAAACTTTATCCTATTCTGTTTGTTTTGTGCAACAAAATTCTATTTCAGCAAATTATTAATTTGTTTGAAAGAGATACGCCTATCCAAAATAGTGAATAAAGCTAGGATATTGAGACATCACCTCATCAAAATCCTAGTCGCCATTAAATTAAGATGTTAAATTTCGTTACTACAATATCTTCCCTACTAACAGCAAACAGAATTATAATTATGTATGGTCACTACAGCTTAGTAACAGAAATAAACGCTGTGTGTGATATCTACCTTAAGAGTACCAGAAATTGAGACATATCAGCAATGGAACAGAAAGGCAAAGTTGATAGAATTGGATGATTTTTAAACAAATATCATCTAACACGTACCTGGATATAGCAAAACTTTGTCAGTCGATACTGGCTTCACAGGTTGGCTATCGCTCGCGATCACGATCATGCTATGTTGGACTATATCAACTACTATAGGACATTCGACAGCCAAAGCGTTGATTAATCTCAGTCTATACGAGTAACCTGGTATGACGAATATTCTGAAAAACAAAATGACAGTTGAATAACAATAAGAATCTATTATAATAATTATTTTTTCGCTGTTATTATGAGACAGTGCATCAGCAATAATTGTAAATATTTCTTCTTTATTTTAACTCCAAATTTTAAATTAGGAGTAATTTGAGTAGGACTGACGGAACTATTATTGATATGACGGACGATAACTTGTGGTCAATGATAACCATTAAAAAAACAGAATAGGGTATATCTATAATACATATTTGACTTAAGAATTTATTTCCTATTTAAGCACTTCCTTATCAGCGCATATTATTATTATTATATTATTTAATAACAGGCCTTTATAAAAATTGAATAAAGAATGTCATTCTACTCAAATAAATTTTTAGTAACGTTCTAGTTTATCCAAATTTGTTGCTTGTAATTACGTGTACTTTTTATACGTATCCGGAAGTACCAAATTTTATACAGCCCAGCACAGCGACCCATTTTTATCTAATTGACAATGAAGCAAATGTTCGTACTGCAATCAAACAAAAACGGAATTACGTGTATGTCAGTAATTGTCATATAATACTTTTATATTGGATATTGCATAGTAAGTTGTCTATTCGTGCAATATTAATAGCTCTAACTATAAAATTAAAAACTAACAAAACTCTTGTACTTAAAAAAAAATGAAGGGGTATTAATGTCTTTTTAATAGTTATAAAAGTTACCTGTTAAATGACAGTAAAAAAGAACAGTACAAACCAAAACATTATATGCTATATTGCTTATGAAAAACTTAAATTAGTTATTTAACTATGTTGAACAAATTTGCAACTCACTTGGAACTCATCTCTTCCCCATTAATAATAAGTGATTCAGGCTTTAAGTGGGTTCCATCCAAATTTCCCGACAACAGTTCTGAAAACCTTGCTGCTAATATTAATGTATGTTCTTTGGTTTTATCGAAATCGTACAGAGATGCGTGTGGCTCCAAAGGCTGAGGTTGATCCACGATCAAAGCACCGTATACGCCGTCGCTTTGTTGAGAAACTGAAAATGTTTCCAAAGTGATTAATATATTTTTCATAAGTATAATAGACAAACAAACCGAGTAGTTAACATGATAGAAAATAATCACCATCATCCATAGAAAGTTACAACTTCCGAGAGTCGCAGTTGCGTTGCCGACATTAAGTAAACAGTAAGCTCTTTTCTTAAAAGTCCCCAAGTCATCTATACTAAACCACGCTCTTTGGTCGTTTGTACTAATTAAGTACCTCGAATTAAATTGCTATATAATCTCGGAAACACTAGCTATTCTTGCATTTATCGAATAGTCTGCAGAAGCAAACAAAACTTGCATAATGAGTATACAGGATTTGCTAAAACTTCAACAAATAAATTATTAGCTTAAACAATTTATTAAACTTAATATTACCTGCATGTGCGTGGTAAAAGTACGTTCCCGGCGATGATGCGATAAAAGCGTATTGATATGTCGAATCAAATCCAATAGGACACTGGGTAACCATAGGCACACCGTCCATATACGGAGTTCCCTTTTGTTCGACGCCGTGCCAGTGCACCGTCATGTCTTGTCCAGGGACTTTGTTATGTACTTTTACTACAACAATATCATTGACACAGACGTGTATCGGTGGACCTGGCGTCATGGCATTTACGACTACAGCTGGCCTTCTATTTTCTTCCACTGAAGGCTCTATTTTGAAATGATACTGGCATCGTCTCGGTTTTACGTTGAACTTACAAGGTCGATAACACGCTTTATCTGCAAAACACGTCTAAATCAACTTTCCTCACCATATATATATATATCTATATTCCGCTGAATCGTGCACTTTCACTACTGATACATTTTTAATTTACAATAGTTTAAAGGAAAAGAGAAATATAACCAGTGAACTAATAATGATATTTATACAATATACCTGTGTTTTTTGTTGTATCTGTTAATAAAATGTTTGTATTCGCCGGAACAATACTTTCGATCGATGCTTTACCATTATTACTCACATTTGCAATAATAATTAAACAAACAACGAATAACTTCATATTTGTTAATACATATGTAAACTGATGATATTAAGAAGACTGTATAAATTAAATTCACATTTTAAATCAAGATTAAATAACGTCAAATCACTATATATTAATTGTGGCAATAAAATAAATTTTATTTTAATCACAATTTTCGTACGAATACTAACAACACAACACGTCAGTTGACGGCTCAAAACAAAACTAGCCAAGCGAGTTGCGATTGAAGCATTTCCACCGTTGGCTCCAACTTGGCACTCGTTATTTCGCAGTGAAGTAATTCCTTACGCTACTACTAACATTTCTATTGTCTTAGTTTCATATTAAACTAAAACTAAATATGATTACTGTGAAACGATTTTCTATAGAATAATTTATGAGAACATAACGACAACAACAAAAACTGTTTATAACGAAGTATTGACCCACTTCCAGGGAGTTAAATGATAGACACCAAAATTAAAATTAACAAATGTCACATTTTTTGTCTCCATTTTACCAGTCAAAAATAGCGTAATTAACATGTAATAAACGTCATTTATATTAAATAATAGATAACCAAAATTTACTACGATATGTTAACGAAGATGAAGTAAATCAGATTTTTTAAACAAAAATGAAAGCATCACAAATTAAAAAAAATTGTTTGTAAAAACTATATTTGTAACAAATATTGAATGTAAAAAGTTGAATGCAGCAATAATTGAAAAAGCTTAATGTACATTAGCCAAAATACAATATTTCACCATTCGCCGTTTTGATAACATCTTAAAATTTCATCACATTTAATTGTTCGCCGATTTGCAGATTATTTTTTACAATATTGCAAGTTATTAACGGAAATATTAAACAACAAAATGATATTTCATTTACACAAATAAGTTAAAAGGGACTGTATATTTAAAATTTTCAAATTACTTTTAATTTAACTTGCATTCCGTGTAAACATTACACTATACTTATCCCTGCTGCTGCTGGGTTCATTGAAATTTGCGTTGTTAGTCTTTTTGACGACTATACAGCTTCATCGAAACTGGCCCACGGACCCGGTTATTCGTGAGCTCTCAATACTTATCCCAAAAAATGTATCATTTTTGTGTCCGGCCGTCTAGGAATGTTATTTATTTGTTATTAAAATTAACATCAGTATATAGTTATTAATCTTTATAAGTCTGTATCGATTTCGTCGGAACTTTCACTGGTAAACAACAGATGATGTTAGGATAAGAAAAGTAATTTATTTTAAGAAAAATAAAAGGGTTTCGCGTAAAAAAAGGTATACTCGTAGTTAATCACCTCATTGCGTTTTGTTTAATATTTAATTAGATATATTAACCCGATTAATTGGCTCGTTAGTATATATGTGAAATATTTCAGATTTCTTTTAACACCATTAATAATAATAATTGAATATAATACATAGGCGCGTATGCCAGTTTTAGCTAATATTTATATAAATCATGTTTTAAGTGTGTGAGGTCTTTAATGTATTATTGGTGAAAAGCTACCTTTATTTATATTAATAACGTGGATCATGAATTTATGACGAGTGAGGAGGATTTCTTCATTACTTTCAAAATTAATACTTTTATTGATTAACCTATGTATAATTAGAATTCTCAGTCCAAATCAAGTTTTGCAATCGGAATATACTAGTTCCAATTTATTTATTACTTTGTACATGTGTTACATTTATTCAGAATGTCTTCACGGTTGGATGTCTCCACTGGCTTACGGTTTCCGTGTTTTGTAAAACAAATTGCCTACTCATTATTCAACTAAGTTTTGTTATGTAAATTACGTATTTTAGCTTTTTAATCGAAGAAATAAGATGGTTTTCAAATCGATGCGTATCTTTTTTATTTTATCATCAGGCATAACTTTTAGCTGATTGGTCCAAATTCAACCGTTCGTTATTGTTTGAAAGAGTTCTAGAAAATTTGTTCATGACACTTTCAGAAAATTTTATGCATTGAACAGCACGTCGTGCTGTCGATCGCGACAAAGAGAAAATTACCAAATATTTTTTTTGTTTTATCTATCCATAAAGTTTCGCAAAATAACGCTTCGATTAATATTTTTTATATAAATGAAAAAAAAACCTTAAACGTGGATAAATGGAAAACGAAAATTGAATGTAAAAATTTTTGTGCATCTCCCAACGAACCCTGCAAGCTGGGCTCGGATATAATAAGCGTCGCACACAAAAACACCACTACTATATATGTTTTATAAAATATATTAACGCAAAATGTCGTACATTGTAGAAATAACAGTTTTTAATGTGATGTGTTTTGTGGCCTAATAATTATAAAAATTACATTTTTAATTTTTTATTGATAAATATTTAACGCTTTATAAAGAGCTTAATTTTTAACATTAAAAAAAAAAGACAAGCTGGACGCTCACTGAATGGTTAAGATAAGACAATGTTAAGTCTCACTATACCAGTATTTTCAGTAAACACTCTTCAAACCATAACACAATAACGTGCACACTACTGCCTTTGAAAATGAACGTGATTGATGCAATTTTTACAGTAAATGTAATTTATTACTACCAGCTTTTAACATTTATTCCTTTGTTATAATGATATTTTTATTAACACGAAACAGACAAATTCTAATTATTTTAACCATTTTATTAATAATTAACATTTGTTAATATTTTTAGCTATCCTTAACTGCCTTTCACCTATAACACTTGTGACGTTCAACGTGTTAAAATATAAATTCTAATTACAAAATTGAAGATACTACTTGGTGATTTAAAAATTTGCAGAGGTTTTTGTGTGGGCTATCTTAAATGTGTAATAAACGTAATTAAAAAAAAAGATTAATTGTACGTTATTCTTTTTGTTCTCCACTTTAATCCATTAAAATTTAACTACCGTAACAAATTTGAACATTGCCTGCATAGATGTGGCAAACGTATATATATTCACAGGAACAATGTTAGCAGCTAGCAACTGAACTGGCTTCTGAGCTTCCATCAGCATCAAGTATGTCAATTTCATTTCATACAAATCAAAATTCTCCCAACCGCAACAGTACACCGCCCGTTCGAACTCCTCCGAAGCATTGACCAACGTTTGACCAAGGAAGCAATAAAGAAAGTAAACTAAAAAACAATAAACTAATACCGGCAAAAATGTGATCCAATCCTTTAAAGGCAAATAAAAAAATAAACAAATACAAACGGCATTCGAGCCGAAATGGATGCCTATAGGCATGCTGTAAAGCAATTTCAAATTGTCAACTGTATCTAGCGTGAGAGAATGACGAATTATTAAAGGTGGTAGTTTCCGTCTGCCTGCTTCGTTGGTTCTTTGTTCATCTGTTTCGAATGTTATCTCATCAGCCATCAATAGATACATAACTGCAGTGTGAGCAATCAGTAACAACACCAGAGCTTGGTAGTTCAGAACTATTGTCACCAAACTTAGTTCCAATGTCAGGAGTATTGTTAGGCAGATTTGTCGCTTCGGGGCGGTGTTTAAAGGCCCAATACCTTGAAATAAAAATGTATATTATTAACTTAACATTACTTTATCAATATATTTCCAACAATGAATAATTAATTACCATTAATGGCTACAAGAACTATTCATAAGGTACAGAAATTACTATTGCTTTCTGCATCCCTATCTTTGTGGAGGTTTTTAATTTTTTTTAGTTTTTAATTTTTTAGTTTTTAATAAAAATGATTAAAAAACATCTACAAAAACTGCATAATTTCTATATTTCATGATATTTTAAGACTTAAATTCTCTAACAAATTATACTCCTAATTTTTACATGATATGGGATAAGTAAATCAAATATTCATTTTTACAGCAATATTTGAGATCACTCACCCACACATTGAGTCATTGAAAAATTATCATTTTCCAAGTCGGCTCGATTCGGTAGGTATATTAAGACTACATTAATTGCATTCAAAGTGTAGAAAGTCAATAACATTATCTTAATCACAGTCAACAATTTAGTGCGGCGCTTTTGAAGAAATGCCGATTGACTAGATAGCTCATCGTTTTTAATAACTTTCTGCAGCGCCGTTTTACACAGCGACCTGTAATATAAAAAAAGTAATTTTTGAATCCTAAACAATTTAAAGAAAAGGAATCAGGAATTATGAATACTCTATTACTAAAGCCATCGATATAAATATTATTAGCAGCATTAGGAGTACAGACATTTGTGCCATGTAAAAATTTTACTTCTGTTACAACTTTTACCAAAAATCTACGAAGTTATATCTTCGTACATTCTATCCTTACACGTATAGATTTAAGACACCAAGCGTCAATAAAATATTAACACAAAGTAATAATAGTCCAAATATGACATTTTATTTTTAACAATGTTCATATTCATATTAGAACACTTTCTTTTAAAATCCTTACTAAATATAGACTGTCTTATCGTTATAAAATTCTACTTACCACTTCTTTAAGAACCAGTAGCTGCTCGTGGCAGTTAATATAAAGATCGACACGTTCAAGTAACTCTTTATAAAATCACCTGGACCATTCGCATGCTTAGTCTGATACACAACACATCCAACTCCATAAACATACATGAGAAGAGTGATATGCAAGATCCAAAACGGTGCTGAAAAAGACTTGTACTTATTTGTCACAGTTTGTCTGCTTCCTGAAAATACGTAAGTAATGGAGTCTAGTTAAATCTAGGGTTTTTTGAAACCGCTTGGCTAACTAACATCGCCAATGATATAACCGTGCCGTGCCGTGAAACGTGCTCAGACCACTAACTGGAAGAGGTTCTGCGAGAGGCAGGAGCGCGAAACCATGTGGGACGGCATCTATCGTGTGATGCGTCGAACGGAGGTAAGGCGAGAGGACGTCCCCCTCGTCCAAGGAGGACGGGTGCTGGACGCAGAGGGATCTGCCAGGATCCTTGCGGAGGTTTCCTTCCCGGAGGACAACTCTGGGGAGGACAATATGGACCACAGAGCTGTAAGAGTTAAAGTCGATAATATCAACGAGGGGGAACATGGTGAGTCATGTGATACCCCTTTCACGATGGAGGAACTCCGATGGTCCATGTCGACCTTCAATGCCAAGAAGGCTCCTCGTGCAGACGGCCTCACCGCGGACATCTGCCGGGCGGCCATTGCCGTGGATGCCAAACTGTTCTTAGCGCTTTCCAACCCGTGTCTCGCCTTGTCCTACTTCCCCAGGAGGTGGAATGAGGCAGTGGTTGTAGCGTTGCGGAAACCGAACAAGGAGGACTACACGCTCCCGAAATCCTACCGACCGATAGGACTCTTGCCCGTAATGGGGAAGATCCTCGAGAAAATGTTGGTCCGTAGGATTCGGTGGTACTCTGCCCCGTATATCAGTAACCACCAATACGGCTTTATGCCGCAAAGGTCTACCGAGGACTCCCTCTATGATATGGTCCAGCACATCAAGACGAGGCTCAGGGAGAAGGAGATCGTCGTACTGGTATCATTGGACATAGAGGGAGCCTTCGACAATGCCTGGTGGCCTGCTATACGGTGCAGACTGGCCGAGACTCGCTGCCCCGAGAATCTGCGACGCCTTGTCGATAGCTATTTTAGCGAACGCAAGGTGTTCGTTAGGTACGCGGGGGCTGAGTGGGCCAGAGAGACCACCAAGGGGTGCGTGCAGGGATCCATCGGTGGCCCAACCTTCTGGACCTTACTCCTGAATCCGCTTCTTGAGGAACTGGAGAAGCGCGGGACACTGCCAGGCGCTCGCAGATGACGTCGTGCTGATCTTCTCCGGGCAGAGGACCGAGGAGATCCAGAGAGTGGCAAACAAGGCTCTCGCCGATGTTCACGATAGGGAGGTCAGAAACAAGCTTAGGTTTGCACCACACAAAACAAAGGTGATGGTGCTAACTAATAAGCTGAAGTATGACAACCCAATACTGAGCATGGGAGGTGAGCCCTTGGGTCTAACTCGGGAAATCCAGATACTAGGCCTGACAGTTGACGATAGGCTCACGTTCAATACTCACGTGAAGAACGTGTGCCGTAAAGTCCAAGGGCTTTATCGCCAACTGTCAAGAGCCGCGAAAGCATCTTGGGGCCTGAAACCCGGAGGTGATCAGGGCGATGTACCTGGCGGTGTTGGAGCCCGTAATTATGTATGCAGCGAGTGTATGGGCGCCAGCGGCTAAGAAGATGCTGGTACGAAGGCAGTTAGCCGCGGTCCAGAGGGGTTTCGCGCAAAAGATTGCGCGAATCCACAGCACCGCGTCGCAGAACTCGGCCCTAGTGCTTGCCGGGCTGCTTCCTCTGGATCTACGGATTCAAGAAGCGGCCTCTTTATTTGAGACAAAGAGTGGCCGCTCCCGGCAAGTGCTGGGAGACCGAGAACTAGAAGTGCCAGCAAGCTTTAAGAGACTTCCACATCCATCTGAACAAATTGGTGTGGAATCCTCCTGCCTGGATGAAGGGGCGGGCCCAGCTTCCCACCACGGCTGCCCAAATTTACACCGACGGCAGCCGTATAGAAGGTAAGGTGGGTGCGGCGTTCTACGTCATGCGGGACGCCGTAGAGACTTCTGTACCGTCTACCAGGCAGAGCTGCTGGCATTAGCAGAAGCTGCAGGGCACGCGGCTAACGGGTCAGCTCAGTCGATTGCTATCTTGAGCGACTCGATGTCCGCTCACGAAACCGTCGCAAGACCTGACACCCTCCACCCCTTAGCGTTGAGAATGAAAGAGAATATAAAGGCAGTGAAAGACAAAGGGATGAAAATGGAACTATTTTGGGTGAAAGCGCACGCGGGGCTGGAGGGGTATGAGAGAGCGGATCAGGTGGGCAAGGATGCGGCCCTGAAGGGTAAAAGGCGACCTGTGTATGATAAGTGTCTTGTCTCGTTCGTCAAGCGGCAGCTTAGGCTCAATACGCTTGAGGAATGGAACAGGTGCTATGTGGAAGGGACTACGGCTTCGACAACGCGGATGTTTTTCCCGGACGCCGTGTCAGCCTACCGCATACTCCGCAGGATGGAGTTAGACGCGTGTCTGATCCAAATGCTTACGGGGCACTGGAGATTCTCTGCATACCTTCGCAGGTTTAAGTACAAGGAGAGTCCCGCGTGCACTTGCAATCCCGGGGTGGACCAGACCGTGTCCCACCTCATCATTTGCTGTCCCGAGTATGGAAGAGAGCGATGGGAGTGCGAAAGTATATTAGGAAGTGAAATAAATGGAAGGAACATCGCGCCTCTAATGGGTGAGGAAGATAGCCGACTTATATTTATAAATTATTGTAAGAAAATAATAAATAGGACAATTACGAGAAACAAAACATAGGTAAGCATAGGAAAAATATAAAATTGTAAAGAAGAAAATAGATTAAAATGAAAATAACAGAATGAAATTGTAAAGAAATAGTATAAGTAAACATAAGCAAATTGTAAATAAAATGAACGGCTGTCCTCTATTTTATTTAAGCGCAATGTATGAAAGAAGGAAATGGAATGAGTATAAGAAAAGGAAGATATAAAAGCGAGAAAATAAGTATGAGCATGCAACAAAAAAAGAGTAAAAGCGCAATTAATATATAAGAAATTTAATGCAGAGTGAACCTAGGTCCTGTATAAAAATAACAGGGGAGAACGAGTAAAAAAAAAATTATAACCTGACACCGTAACAGCTTTGCTGAGTTTCTAGTCATACATACAATAGCAGAAGTATTCTGGGCAAGAACGCTTCACCATCTACGGCCTCATTGTCACTTAAAATCGAGTGAAATTGAGTTTAAATGTTAGCTAATATTAGGCCATTGCTGATAAAAAGAATTTTTAATAAGTTACATACGCAATTCCAATGTACAATACAATTAACAAAATGCTCGAACTTTCATTTAGTATTTTTCCATTTATTCTTCAGTAGGCAGGAATTGCAAAATAAATTTGATCAATGCCACATATAATAAATAATACATAGCCACATTTAAATACTTAAAAAATAATAATATGTATTTTCAAAATCGTTATATATAAAACTAACCAGTGGCTTTAGAAAATCCTGCAATATTTGGTATTAAGCTTACTAGCCACAGTAAACTTTGTAGATTATTTTGCCGTAAATGGTTTTTACTAGTTACAATAACTTGTTTCAGGTTTTTTAATAAATACATCTTGTCGTCTTTAACGTTGGAAATGAAATTCACAATAGAAATATAAATTTTGCACTAAAAAAATAGTTGAAGAAACCGTTTCATGGAAATTTAATTTGAATGCTATGTTTTCGTCACTGGCTTTCTTTTGGACAAATATTTGTTTTTAGTGAAACTCGATATTTTTTTTATTGGCGTAATGTCAGTGTTCTAAATTTAAAAATTACAGTTATTTGCATGACAGAATGTTTAACCAATTAGATGATTTAAAATTTGTTTTCACAAATGGATATTGTATTTAACCCCTTGAATACTGTGGACGCCAATAGGCGCGTCGCATAGATTAACTTTTTGATATTGATCATAAGTTATTTCTGCTTATTGAGTTCACAGAAATGATAATACGTTTTAATGTATTGAAGTGCAAGTTTTTCATTTTAGTATTTTTCACAAAAATTCATCTCTAGGCAAATATTACACATCGATACTTGATTCTTGCCGTACGCTACAATCGGTGCATATCAAAGTCTCACGCAGTCAAAGTGTTAATATTATACATACTCAAGACCTTTGCAGTAACGAGTTTCCTTTTAAATTCATTGATACCTTTATTGTCCCGAAAAATTGAAACTGTAATCCGACAGCCTCTGCGGCGCAGTAGTTTACCATAAGCTTTGTAACAGGAAGGTCCTGAATTAGATTCCCTAGCCACACGTTTAGTGGAGTCTGAATAGAAGTAGAGTTTCTTCGAATTCACCTGGCTAACTAAATATCAACCTACCGCCATAACAGTGTTCCGACAGTCATACATGTGATAACCAGAGTATTCTGAGCGAACACACCCCACCATCTATGGCATTGTTATCACTTAACATCATGTGGAATTGATGTTAAATGTTAGCCCATTGCTGATAAAAAAGATCATATACATCAAGCATCATATTAACAAACATACAGAGAATGTATTACAGTATACATTATAACGCCTAAGCAAATTACATGGTGGCAAATGTCAGTAATTTAAATTAATCGCTTCTGAATCGTGATTCTCTAATTACTAACTCGACACCTGCCGTCATGTATATTTCAGTATCGAACTGTATACTTGATACGAAGCTATACACAAATGATACATATATGATACATATAACTATTTAAACTATAACTGAAGAAAGGAGATTAATAATCCGTACGTACACATATATTTATTAAATATTTTTTTAATTTTTCAACATCTTCAATTTTTAATAAATCTCATGAATATCGTGAACTCAAAATTAAGATTTCTTTATTGAATACTATTTTTACAATAACTCTTAATTGTAAATCCTTTAATCACTGTTAGTTGGCAATGCACCATCCTATGAGAGGAACTGACAAAAAGCAAGAAACTTTTTGTGATCGTAGGTAGTAAAAGGAAAATAGAATGCACTACTTAATGAGAGCATTTCATTTCCAAACGTTCAAATTACTAAGATGACCGCTATAAGAACTAATAAAAATATATCATAAGAAAGCTAATGATGATACTATTTAATGTGAACCCAGTAACAACATTCAAATTCTATCTTGAGTAAATATATGATTGTTGCTGTAGCTTTCCTTTATTTTATTAACTAACCCTATTTAACATTTTGGAGACAATAATTTAGTAAAATTTAACAACGGCCACACACAAGATAAATTATTTTTAATTAAATCTTTCTTATACAATATGAAAATCCACAAATAGATTAACTAAATAAATATGGAAAGCGAATTTGATAGTTAAATAAACAAATAAAACCATAGTGGTTGTTTATATATCTAACAAATGATTAGTTACCTTACGTCGCGTAAACTTTGAGCCATAGCAAGTTATTTTTCTCTAGAACCGCTCTAAAAAGTACCTTACAATAGACAAGCGCTAGACGATCACTACGTAATATAAATAATTTTTAATCAAAGCAATTTTTGCGCGAAAACTGCGCGAATATTTCAAGTTCTGTCCTTATATGATAACATCGCAATTTATGAATTTTTTATACACATAGGGTAACGATTAACTATACAATTCTTTTACAACATTTTTCTCTAAAGTAACTAGAACTAATTTTTTAAGTAAAGTAAAAATGTACATTTATGGGTAGTATAGTAATTATTTATCATTTTTTAATCTATGTTTTAGTAATGCATGAAAGCGAACTTTGTTTTCATAAAAAATTAATTATAATATCAATTATACATATATTAGCAGAGTACTAAATTCATTCCCCATTCATTTTTTTTCATTCATTCCCCTACAATTTACAGGGTTAAATTAATTACCTTTACACAATACATTTTCTATTTTCTCAATATCTGTTAACAACTAACACCACCTTTTTGGTTTTTATCCTATAAAGCGCATTGGTAATTCGGTGCTCAAAATTAATAACAACGCCATCTACCCTTAACATATATAATCAAAATATTATTCAACTTGATAGCAAACAATGTTCGCTAAGTAAACTTTTTCTTTAGATGGTGCTTGTTTGTTATTGTCTATTATGTATTACGAGAAGTGTAGATGTCGCATGTATGACCTTGAACGTTTTTGTATATAACTAAAATGAAGGTTAGGAAAAGTCAAAAAAAAATTGTTAATAATATTAAATTACATTTAGATTCCACAGATTGAACAGAATTTCTGCAATAATTACATTACATAAATATAGTTCCACGAAGATGATGATTTAATTTTGATTTTATATATTTATATACTAGACTAGCGTAGCGTGGCGATTTCGATTATTATTTTCTTAATTTTTATTTATTTTGTTTTTTTTTTGGCTTTCGTAGGCGGACTCAATAAAACCCCAAAATAACATTCATATTTTTAATATTTCAGCACATTGTCTCGTAAGTCGTAATTGACGGTATCATTTAAATATCAACCAAACACTACATCAAGCATAACATTCATAGCATAATTCAAAATATTTCGTAATAATCTATAAATACAACAACAACTTTCAAAAGTGTACTATTTTTTCCATAAATTTATTTATATACTGCAATACAATTCCATAAAAATTAAACACTCTTTCCAAATAAAATTAATGCTTTGAATTTAAACATTAAACACCGGGTGGATCCCGGTCGTGCTCGTGTCAGCTATGTTCCGAGCCAACGCTGCGGACTCTTCGTATGAATTTCTCGACTTTCTTGTAGGGGCTCTGACATTTCTCTTGATTAGAGTCTATAAGATACAAACTGTTATCCCTTCCTTCTGGTGAATGCCGACCACTGGAGCTATCCGCGATGGTTTTATCTAAGAATGGTTCCATATCAGCCACGACGGGAGTGGTTACATTCAATATTTTGTTTCGTTCTTCATTTATAGCTGCCTCGACGGCTCTTTGTCGCTGCCAAACTGGCGAGTTCACATAGACTCTGGGTCGTTCACGCAAAGCGTTGCACCTCTCCAATGCTGGCCTCCTAATTGGCATGGGGGGTCTGTAAGCGGATGGAATCGGGACGCCTCTACCAAAAACAGTGCAAATTAGTCCCTTTAAAGCGGCCCTGAAGTCCTTCAAATGGTACGCGTACAGTAACGGATTGATAGCGGAATTGAGATGAGAGAATATTATAGAGAAATATGTTAGCGGGTTTGGAATGTCGAGTTCTGGTATGAACGCCTTTACGGCGTTAATCGTGTATAGTGGTATCCAGCATATAATGAAAAAGAATACGATTATTGCAAGGTTCTGAGTGGCTTTGACTTCACGCTTTTGGGCAGCGCCCAGGACTCGGAGCATCGTCCCACCGGCGGTCCGGCCATGACTTCCTTCAACAGTTACCACTGCACTCATCTGAAAATATCAATTTATTAATATTATATTAATATATTGTTTAACTATTGCGTTTTTTAAAGATAAGTAACTCTTGGAGAATGCATGAGTCTTTGTTTATTGTATCTGTTCTAGAGATAAAAAAAAACTACATAAATTTAAGACACAATTAATAACACAATACTTAAGAAGATTTTGTGAAAAACAAAAATTATTATTTTAGCTGCTTAAATGTACATAATTAAAAATCAAGATAAACTTCATCAGTTCATTTCCTAACCTCATTACCCACATAACAAATCAGAAATAATTTGATAAATAACTTATCACACATCTTTAGACAGATAAATACATATTCCACATTTTGTGAACATTGCTGTTTAACGTTCGTTGTCTGTAATATTGTTGATATACTTTCTCTTTTTTATAATACTATACGCGGACAAAAAATTATTTTGTGGTAATAAATGCTAATAAAACTGGTTAACTTTCTTATCTCTCCGCGAAGTCGCAAATCTTTATAATTTCATCGTGTGTATTAGAACACATTTACATCGAAATAGTAATATCGAAAATAATTATAAGTGTGAAAAGGACGATACAACATTTTTCGTTTCGTTCGTTTCGCTTAAACCGATAACGGTAAAAATTTACCTGTTTCACAACAACACGATATATATGCGCGTAGAAAGCGGCGAGCAGCACGCTGGGTGTGACTATTGTGGCGAAGTAAAGGAACAGTAAATAATTGTAATCCATGACTTCGACGAAATAGCAGCCCGGCGCCGAGTCCACGGCTGCATGCCAACCGAATAAAGGCAACAGCCCAACGACAGCTCCCGCCATCCAGCACGCTGATATGATCCCTAAAATATTAAATGTATTATATATTACATATTAAATTTTCACAGGGTTTCCTACACCTAATTCTCTTATCTGTAATCATCGTTAAAATTAAGCTATCATTTTGTAAAGAATCCTTAAATCCTGATTACATTCATTCGTTCATTTCTTTATTAATTTTTTCATCTGATTTATAGTGAACTAGATACCCGCCCGCATCGCTGAACAATATATCTTCTTATTAATTAAATCAAGAAATATTTTTTCTATAAATAGATAAATGTTTTAAATATTATGAATTATATGATCAATCTTATCATATCGATCCATAGCGACAAATTAAATAAATAGAAAAATTGTATGAAATAAAAAGCCTACATCATTTACAAATTATTCAACATCGAATGGTCAAAATACCATCCCAACACGTTCAGTGATATCACATGTAATATAGAGATGGACCGCTGTGTCTGAACTGAAATCGTAAACTTAATATAACGTTAATGATCGAAGCTATAATGCTATTAAGTCAAAAGAATAATACTTATGTTGCATTGAAATAGTTTTGTATTGTGGTTTTCTTGTGAAATTTAGCTGATAGTAACCGATACATCTCGCCCATAACAATCAAGTGTAACTCAAGATTTGCCCACATACTTGCATTACTTTCACTTTAAAAAATTCAATCATTATAGTATATAATGACATAATAAAATAATATCCGGGACATATTATTTATTATTAAGGAAAATAAATAGAAATCGTGACTCTGAGTTGATGTATCATATAATTAATGATATATATATTGATATAGTCATTCATATATTATGTTAATGTTATCTGAATTATTAATAGCTGTGCCGTTGTTGGCTGAGTATACGCATCTTATATTATACAAATGGTACAATATTTTGTCATAAATTGATATGATAACTAAGTTACATTGATGTCATAAATACAACCCATACAATATTTTTCATTTTAAATTCTATACTATGAGTAGTACATACAAAACTTTTCAAAAAGTAACTACATCCAGACGTGGTAAACATTTGTCAACTCATAATGGCAACTATATACATGTCATTGCTATATGTTATTTTAAACATTGCCAACAAAACTCCGACTCTGACTATTATTACGAGTAATCAGCGATGTGAAAGTTAACAACGGACCTCATTCCCACGACCTGATTTTAAAAGTTATATCGATTGTCACACCTTTTTAGTTTTTAATCACAGTAACAGCATATACCTAATAGTATTTACACAACTTAAACTCGCAAATTGAAATATATTAATGAAATTCTCGTTACTTTCACATAGCGTTTTAACTGTATACCACTGTTAATTGATGAATTTAGTTTTTAAAAGAAAACCTTTGTTACCTCAGAAAATCAATGGTTCAAGGAACAAAATATAAATCCTACTTCCAATGTCACGCTAGGGCATGTTAATGTTCTTTTTAAACTAACTCAAAGGTCAATGACAGCAATAATAATATTACGGTCAGTTAATCATAGTATGACCTGGCCACTGTATTATTAAGAAGATAATATTTTGGAACTTTTATACAACAATGCCCTTATAAATTTTTTAAATAATTATTACGTAAACTATATCTATTCTAAAGTTGTTCTTATCTATAAATCAATAACTATTCACGCTTTTCATATTTCAGAGTAAAGAAATAGTTTGATTTGACATTACTCATAAAGCCTTAACGTTAAAAATAAAGTTGGTATTATTTTATTTTAACGAAACAAACGCAATATCTTTCTTATAATACATATATGTGTTTTACTTAATACGTTATAATATGCTTAAAGTTAGTAACAACTATGTGCAAAAATCGTAGGATAGTGTGAAATATTTTTAGCGTTGTAAATTACTCAGGTCTCAGTTTTCGATCGGCTGCAAAAAGTATAAGGAAAAGAAATCAAAGCGTTTATATTTACCTGTTCTTCCATTCGAGGTCATTAAGCAAGATTTTACTCAACAAGTTTGTGTGGAATAAAAATAATTAAAAACAATCTTATTATTTACGCTGCACATTTTAGTCAATAATTAAATACGTATTTTTAACATTTTATGTAATCAGTCGCAATAAAAACGCTAATAAAAAACAATTAAATTATCCTGAAATACAAAATTTTACATGAAACCTATGCGGAAAATATTTGTCAAAATAATCCACAGAAATAGTCGTTTTCTTTGTGCTTTAAAAAAAATGATGAAATATGCCAAGAATACTAAAATTTCATTGCTAAAACATTTAGGTTTTAAAAAAATTACAACCTTATCATGAAACACATAGAGTTGAGAATAATAATGTAAGTAAATTAGCTGAGTTTTTGAGTCGACGATATAGAGACAAAACAATAACTGGTTGTAAATAAGTAAAACTAACATTTTTACACCATATTTATTCTATTCATCTCTCTGAACATTCCATTAAGTATATTTCATACACTGCCGGCAAAAGTTTTAGACCACCTTGAAAAAATTACAATATTGAATAAAACTCTAAAAGTTAGTGCTCTACAAAATATTTATTTACCTTATTAAATAGGGAACTTCTTATGTAACATAAAATAATTTAAAAACTACAATAATTGCCATTATT
>DWQX01000533.1:0-40837 GCA_018245475.1 Pharmacophagus antenor | reverse complement strand
CCTCTACACAACGCCCCCATTTTCTTTCTGGGTCTCTTACCGCCCCCCTTGAAACCTGCAGCGCCCACAATGGAGCGATATCGCCCACTTTGGGAAAGACTGCTTTAGATGGTTTCATCGATTATGAATATATGCTTGATGGAATTTTGTTTGTATTCGTATTTCCCGTGTTTGTTTTAATAGCGTTTTCGTCAGGTTATAAATTACATATATTAAAAATTATGAACTTATGTCAACTGTTGCCTATTTCCCCTTTGTATTCTATAAATTGGGGCCAAAATTATTATGAGAAATATGTTTTGTATTCCTAATATGTAATGAAATACCTAACTTGTTCAATGTGTGAGTACAACAATAAACATATAATATTGCAATTTCAGTAACGTGCACGTGTTATGTTCTTGAATCTAATTATACAAACATTTAGAATGGGTATGTGTAATTCATTATGATAATTACTGTTTATCACGTACAAGTTTCTAATAAGCTTAAAAGCATATGAATTGCTAAACAATAATTTTCAGTTTGGGAATAAAAGAAATTTGACTACGTTGTTACAAAAGAATTGTATTTAAAAAATCTAGAAAATTATCTCATTACTTATCATCACCATTTAAGTCAGTAAAAACAATGCAAACATTCCTAGTTTCTAATTTAACTTTAAGCTAAAAAAAAATTTCTCCGACTGGAAATTCTATAGAGAACAAAAAATGGTGTTTCACTAACCTTTACTAAGAAGACTGCAAGGCACGACCATCGGGACAATCCTAAAGGGACTCAGTGGTTGTTTTTTGTCCATGTCTATGCGAAAAACTTTATACGGGACCTGTATATGCGACTTCAGAGTACGAAGGAAATTAAGGTTCATATATATGAAACACATGCGTAATTTTATCGAGTATCTTGTTTCATTTATTGACAATTGTGAATAATAATGGTATAAACATTTTTTCAGACACAGAATTGTATATTTATAAAATATATACAAGCTGTTGTGAGACAAATTACATTACAAAGCGACGTTATCTAAAATAAAACATTGTATATCAGTTATTTCCTCGAGTATCTTACAAGAAATTTTCTATTGTTAATACCTGAAATTTCCTACCCTACCCGTTTCCACTGAGGGTTTCCTACGTTACGACTTATTTAATATCTTTTATTGAGAAATGGCTAACACGACCTTTGATCATAAAGCTTAGTCATATTGCCTATGGCCGGAATAAAGCAATGTCGTTCTAGCGGCAGATTAAAATTGTCGGCGGAATTAACCAAGCGGGTTTGAAAAAACCTTACCACTATCCTAACTCTTCTACTTATGCTCCCCGGGAATCGAATTTTGGACGTTCGTACTACACAGCAAGCGATAAATCACTAAGCCCCGGAGGTAGTCAAACAATTCCAAAATACTAAAATCCAGGAATAGTAAGTACCTGATGTTAAGCTCAATGTAACTTGTGTAATGCATGAAGACATTAAATCCTATTCTGCGAATTCTTGAGGCATTTTGTAACGCTTTGCTTTCCGCGGAAATATTACGCCCCGCGATAAATTCGCTTGCACGGAAATATGCAAAGGCGAATATTCGTGGTAACGCGAAATATGCACATCGGTGATTGTATTCCAACGAAATTTTACACAAAGGACATCATCTTACAGCGGCTTTAGACGTTTAACATATCTTGTGAAATAATACACATGTTTTTTTTTCAGATTCTGGATCTAACATTGAACTATATTTTTCTGATGCGACCAGTACAGTGACAGCAATAAGAATTTTTAACACAACTAGCGTGTTGAAATTTCTTATTGTATTTTTTATGCCAGGGAATTCGTTGTAGATTATCTTGCAAACTTATTAACTTCAGCAAATAATTTCCGCGAGGAATGTAAGAAAAAATCGCAAAATATAATCTCCGAACACGATTTATTATGGTTAAATTTTTTACTATAACTTATTGCAATAGTATACCAATAATATTCACTAAGAAATAATACATATTAAACATTAATTGGTAATACATAATTAGTGTCGTGGTTCAACAATTTAACAAAATGATAAATATATTTAGAACTTTCTAATAACTATATACTGCTCTTACAGTTGGGCGAAATGTTAAGTAAATGTAAGCAACAGCACGAGTAAACATTTAAGAAGATTAAGTTCCGAACATCAGTATATGTTATTACTACTAATTAATTAAGTATTAAGTTGTGTTTACGGCTACAAATTGTCTAAAAACAAGGAACCTTACTTATATAAGTTTTCAACTAACAAGACCATCCTTTGTTAGGTTTATCAAAGGTAGTGAAAAATTGCAAAGAAAACATTTTCCAATGATAAGTGCTTTTTTTCTTCTTCTTGAAACTTTTTGCAAACTCTTCTGTGAAAAATGACAGTTATAATTTCGTACAATACAAAAGTCTTGAACTAGTACATAGGTATATCGGATTCGTCATATTATAATTTTGTGAATTTCGAAACTTGTGCAATTCCATGCCTCTTCAAACCGTAACTTTGCTCAAATGGCGGCCTCTGTTTAAAACTTGAGTCGGCGAAGAGTTTACAGGGAAAAAAAAGTAGCTTTATTTTCGTACTACGATTGCTATTAATTACAATTAATTTATGCCAATGTTAGATTCGTATATTCTTCTTGACTTCCTTCAGTATGTTAATCTAACATATTATTTATCAGCTGTTTAAAATAATTCTTGAAAAAAAAAATATTAATCCATATCAATATATTCATTGAGGTTATTGTATTTGTCTTCCTGTCATTACAATATGAAAAACGACAAATTTTCAACTCTGTGACATTAATACCAATGTATTTAAAGTTTAATACAGGATTGAAACATCATGAGGTGTATTAGCAATTATTCTTCAATCAGCCAGTGATGCGTATTTTAACCCTTTTGCCTTCGGCAATATTTGTTTCAATAGCTGTACGTGCAAAACACACAGCATGTTATTTTAGTATTCCATCCGAAGCCGAGAACAGCGCCGATGAACAATAATTTGTAAAGGTGCTTGTCCATTTGTCTCGTCCTAAGAGTAAATACTCAGAAATATTTTAAGGAAAAAGAGAGTATTTGAATGTTTTTCCGTGAGTATAACAAATGTCTTCGCTACGAGGACACCGACCGCAAAGGGTTAACGATATACATATTTTCAGTCTTAAGTTTCAGTCACTTTTAATTAGTATAAACAGTTGAATTACAATATACTCATATATATTTTATATATACATACATATATAAACGGTTCATCATTGTCTTGCACATACTGTTAGCGTGGAGGGTACCTCATTAAATTTTCCACTGACAATATTGAGCTCGAATGTTTGCCGTTCAAAGTAAAGTCCACATTTGCACTAATTTGTAATAGCTACTAACATCTAGTTATCTATCGTGATTACATCAAACGTAACAAACTTTTTGATCTCTTCTCCACGTACACGATTCGAATTGTATATAAAAAAGTAATTCATCAAGTGTACTGAATGCATTATCTGTCTTCTATGTTTCGATGTGTTCGCAGATTTGTAACGAAAGTCGCTCATTTTTTTTATACGCTTAAAATATTTATGTGCAGATTATTCCTTGTCTAATACGTAGAAAGATTTATTTATTATAAAAACATGGTCAGGAACTAAAACATCCTAAGATGAAATAATAATATTTGTTGCAATAGTTTTACTTGTGATAGGTTTCATCACGAAACCAGACTAAGCATGTAAAGGCGGTAAACACTAAATTCGACTGCCTCCTTGGCGCTGGCGTGATGTGGAAGTATTTAAACATATGCAATTGTAGATTTGTTAACCGTGTCTTGATTATTTACAATTTTGTATTGGTTTTCATTTTATAAATTATAAAAAATTAACAACCAAACATAATTGCCTTGTACTCCGTCATATCTTTTTATGTAACTTGTTAATAGTATCAAACAACATGTTGAAAACAGGGTCTTTTTCTCGGTTTACAGTATTTTATTTATGACGGATCAAATAGGCTTAATGAGTTAAGTCATTACCATATCGACGACATTACCATTTTGGCCAAATTTTATGAATGGCTCATTGCTATCCAAATAAGTAATAAATAGAGAAAGTAATAATTAAAAATTTAATTCAGTAGCGTAATTAGTCTAAAATGAAACGTTAAGCACTCTTTAAGGTTTTTCGCCGACGGAAACATCTGAGCCAGCTTACTCAAGCTACCCTTGGTTACTTTTTGTGGCCCCAGGGAGCGGAATGAGCAACTTACTCGTGGATTTTAGCAAAAAATATAAAATTTCCCGGCGTCGTCTCTTCTTTGCGTGATAAAACTTAATATAACCATGAAAATATTATTTTATTAAAAAATATTTATGTTTAGTATGTTTTAGGAAGAGGAACATTCTCAGTGTGAATTAATTAAAAGAATTCTCAATAATTTCGTGAAGTAACATCAACAAGAAGTACGAAGGATATTATAGTTTAATAAAACAATTCTGCGAGCTTTAATCTTGTGAGTTTCTTTAACTCACTCTACACTCTTTTTCTGTTTGCAATTTTTGTGATTCCCTGTTACATATAATTATGTTTTCCATATCAGTGTTTCTAAAATCTAGAGTCCACCCACTATTCAAAACACTACATCCGTATAAGTTGGCACAAAAGATAGACCAATACTAGACTAAGATATATGGAATAAAAAAAAAACAAACATCAACAGAACTTTTCAATCTAACAAATGAGCATTCGCTGTTACTCCATGCCGTTTGCGGACGCTTTCTGAAGTGCGTTACGAGTTCGAGTCAGGGATGCCAGAATAAAATATTAATCAATAAATTTACATGAACAAAAATTCGAAATTATTAATAAAGTTCGTATTTATGTACGTAATAATGTACAGTGAATTCATTAATTGAAAGAAGTTGGTATTCCACGACTCTACTAGTTAAACGCGTCGCAAATTAATCTTCCATCAACATTTTATTACATTTTAAGTTTCTAAATAGTATGCGTACGTTAACGTGATCATAAATCACAACATAAACAACAATAAACTGCTATTTGATGAGCGCTACTATCTGTGTCCACTGATTAAGACAAAAAAATATGGATAAAGACCATTTTCCTTGCGTTGAAAAAAATCACTTCACTGGCAACCCTATATAGGGACGCTACTCAGTTTATTCAGTATTCACAAAAACTAGGAACCGCATATCATGTATCGGCCTATCTCCTGCGGTATTTATTGAGGGCACTACTGTTATTCTTTCATCTCGCTCTAGCAAATATACGGGAATTGTGAATGTAGAAGATTGACTTCAATGAAACCCTACCGATGTGTAGAAGAGCAATGGTTCATACATATTCGATGCAGAGAGTAGTTAATGAACATTATTAGTACACGTCAAAATATTATTTTTCATGTTACTAAGAAACCAATATTGTAAAATTGTGTTCATTATATTTAAAATACATAATTTTTATATTATTTATATTTAGTATTTCTCGCCATGACTATGATTTAAAAATTGGCATGTAACTTAAAGTAGGGAGACGAAAATAGCGTTATTCCCTCTTCTTGTACATCGCGTTAGATAAAACATACGTATTGTAAAATATAAAATAATTTAATATATGCATAATGTACATTAACAACTAAAATTTTTTAAAAAGTCTTTATCTGTAATCACAACAAATAAATAATGTGTAACGTATCATTTAGAATACATTTTCAAAGGCTACATTAAAGTGTCTAGAATATTTGAATCGTAATTTTTAATTCAATGTAACTGCTGTTTGTCTCTTTGCGGGTTGATGATATTGTACCTACCATCTTTTAACTATTACGCTGTTAAAGAACATTGCTGGTCGCAAAACTTTCGCAATGTTCGATTGAGGTCGAGACCAGCCTCCGATCGAGCAAAGTTATTTCGCTGTCTAACGTGACTTTGTGCTCTTGATTGCTCTCAAAATTGGTCGAACTATACGCTGATAGACAATTTTCTATGATGTTTCCCGATATATCGGCCGTGTAAAGACGATGTTAACTAAGACATCATTATTATATACCTGACAAATATTATATCCCGTATGTAATATATGTAACTTTTGCCAGAAGACGTATTAACAAATATAAAAACATTTAATTATGGCACGGAATCAGTACAGGTTTTTAAATACTTTATTGCTTGTTTTAATAAACCGTATAAACGAATATTTACCAGTAAGATATATTTTAAAGAAACATTCTGTTTCTCCACTTTTATTAATTTCAATACACCAATTTCTTTTATTCGAAAACATTTTACATTTATACTTAGCATTTTTGCCTTTTTTTGACAAAAAAAAAACCAAACGAAACAAAGCTTGTGCTTCAAATTCTCTGATGGAATCGTATAATTGTATCGAGTTATGCAAAACTTCAAAACCACTAAACGCCTTGCGTAACAGCAATATCGCCGAAATACTAAACTGTACGGGTATGAATAGAGATTTAGTTCAGGTAACGCTTTACGTAACGGCAATCCCTCATCCTGTTCAGTGTAAACAGTGCTGACGAGCCGGCATGGCACGGTGCTACTAAGGTGAAAAACAAAGTCGATGAAGTCATCCATCAATCTAATATTTACTGTCACTTCACACACGCTATTCATTAACAACACCGCAAAGAATGATTATCACTTACGTAAGAAAATATATATAACAATAATTCGAAATTCCAACGCCGTTCATATTAAAATACGTAAACCCTTATAAGGAAATCTTATTATTGTAATATGATAGCATAGTCGTCACCCGCTTGCTTTTCTGGGTTTAATATTTTTTCTTAATTTATGTTAAGATCAATTAGTCGTCTCCATCCATCACATCAACTCCAAAAATAACAGCTTCATCGAAATTTTAACCTCTACTGCGAGAGAGCCTTTAGCAACGGAATCCAGAAAAACCTTTACGTTGTAGAACCTACTAATCGCAAAGAACACACCCCTCAATTTTCATATCTCCGGCAGCAGCGACTTATGTTGTGCGCAGAGGTCAGTAAGTTATCAGGACTTTGAGTTTTATATGTATACATAATTCGATAAATTGGTCGTAATTGACATTTGACAGTTGAACAACCTATTATCTAAGTAATACTAATAAGTAAACAAGTGAGGGACGCTTGGAATTTTACAAAATTTAATTAAGGAATAGAATAAACGTACCATTTAAAAAATTGCGGTGATGAAAAATCGTTAACCATAAATTTGGCCGCTAGAATTTTTTCCCCATTAATCAAGCGGCACGAAATTTCACTTAATGACTGGCACAAAGAACGGCGATCAAGGTATACAATTTATTGTTCTTTATTTTTCGGCTCGCTTCCCTTTACAAATGTTATGTATGGTGCTTCAGTAACAATAGCTAAAACTAAAGTAAGCGTTGGGCACGAAAATGCAACTTCTAATGTAATCACCAATTATACCAGCATAAAATGAATATCAAACAAAAAAAACCTACTGAACTGATTTAATTTAATATTTTCAATTCTACAGTTAGATGACCGACTTTCCTATTACTTATTATCTATGATTAAAGAGCTAGCTAACAGGTTAAGATATTTTTTTTTTATAAACTGCGAAGCAACATCTTGACGTGTAGGTACACTACTATTAAAAAACTACGAATCAATTCAAACAACAATTTGTCGGTCTTTAATTGTGTTAAAAAATACGCTTCAAGGCGGTCATAAACTATCTATATATTTATTTCATTTATTTACTTGTTACAGATATATTGGGGCTGCTCCCAGCTTTGAATGTTGCATTGACAGAATACATTTAAATCGTAAGTAAAATAACATAATATTACGAACCTTTTGTATATATACCGTTGTGTGTAGTACTGCTTTAGTACCTGCTCCATAAGAAGGGCAAATTATTTGTTCTCCAGATATTTTATATCGTAGAAAGACTACTTAATTAATGAAGTACGGATAGCGAGTACCGGGTTTATCAGTCACCAGCTCCACTTCCAAGGCGGAGCTCGCGAAGTATCAGTACTACTAAAGTGAAAATGTTTACATTATCTCTACATTTGTCAACGAAGATAATACGTCTTTTAACCCATTGGTATCATCGCTCTAAATGCCCATTCTCATACAAAAAATTCTAATCCCAACTGTAATGCATTAAGTAACCATATTTTGTTAAAAGTAAATAAAAAAAAGCAAAATTATATTTTACCCCATATTCCTTCTCTTATTTATTTATCGTACAACTATTGTGTGCGGATTATTCCATTCTCGGTAGTAATAATCAGTTTTTTTTTTGTTTGAGCATATTCCGTGAAATGGTGCAAGTGTTAACCGCCAAGGATTCAAAGTTTACCATTTTTTAAAAAGTGCGATGATAAAGTATAAATTTCGGTAAAAATGAAAAATGGCCATATCACAACAATATGAACAACATATAAAGTATTTTAAACAATAAGAAGTAAAAGTAGTAATTGAGCTAAAAGTACCCGTCGTATAATGTTGTGACTGCTCAGTACCGATCGGCCGGTGCAATTACGTCCGGAAGTCGCTTTATTTCAACCTGCAATTGACGTTTAACGTCGCCGTACGTTGTGAGTGCTCGGAGTTGTATGACATAATATAAATACGAGTGAACCAGTACGTACGGGAGCTATACACTTACTTATTAAACATGAACCATCGGAGAATCCAAAATTGTCATGTTTTCATATTTTTATTTGTCGTTTAAATAATTTTATAATTTATGTAATCAGTAAAATTTGAGTGCCGCCGTGGCGCAATGTTTTATCGCCTGCTTTTGACTTGGCGCGGAAGGATTCGGATTCGACACTTGGGCCATGTGAGTAGTAAAGCGTAGATAGTTACTGAGTTTTCTCACACCGTTGTTGTCTTCCGTCAGTTATACACGTGAGAGCCATAGAACACGTTTCACCTGCAACGGTCTCATAGACATTAAATATCATGTGAAATTGAGATCTAATTTTAGCTTGTGCCTGATAAAAAAAAAGTTTATTGAATAAAATCATGTCAATTTATATTAGGTATGAGTTACTTGTCTCGACGTATTGTAATGTATAAAAAAATCTATATAAAACTCAAATAAAAATTGTGGAGAAGGTTAAAAGTTAAACCGTCATTAGCTAAATCACATTTAAATTTGTTATTGAACGTATAGCAATTAGAACAGCTCGTAGGAACAAACATGTTTGCTCTCTTCCAGGTTACGTAGACATTAATGCGCTAGTTTCTTTTTATTTCTTCAAATTAACCAAGGTAAAAATATTTTCGCGCTTGAACAATTTAGGGTTTAGTTGCTAACACGATTTTCATCTGTTGTTAAGTGATAGTGATGCTGTAGATGGTGAAGCGCGACCGCCCACAATACTTTTAGCTCGCACAAGTATGACTGCTGGAAAACAGCAATGCTTGTAACGGCGACAGGTTGACATTGTATGCTTTCTAGTACTCCGGTTTATATGGCGTATGAATAAATTGTGAATGCAATTGTTTAAAATACCATTTTCAGCTCCTAAGACAAAAATAAAATATATAACTTAAAAAAACTGTAATATACTTCGTCTTATTTAGAACTATATTTGTATTTGTGTTCACGCTCGCATTCACAGTCTTAGTGAATATTCACACCTCCACATCGCAATATTTCTTTGTTACGTGGCACCTTTTTTGTTCTACATTCCGCTTTTTTTTTCTTTTCAAGATTTCTACAATAAGAAAAGATACGTTTACGACAAAATAAACAGGCAACCAACGAAAGAGGTAGATAAAGATAGGATTTCCAGAGGTTACACATTAAGAATGGTAGGTGGTAAGATTTTAATTTAAATATAAATATTAGAATTTTTTCTTTTTATAATAGCATCTTTTCACTCGATTAACGACCACAGAGACTATTTTTTCGTAAAAAAATAATAATAAATTGATTAAATTTTCTAATTTTAATTTGTATTTATTTTATGTATGAATAACTTAAGAAAAAGTTTATAATGCAATATTTTTAAATATTTTACGATTATTAATGACAGGTCATTGCAATTGCGAAAACCTAATATTAACATAAAACACCAAGGGCGTCAAGAGTTTCAACATAAAGTACTTAATAAAATTAAACTTGCTTTTATATGATACTGGCTGACTTCACTCTTGTACGGAGCTCATCGACGATACTAGTAACGAAAGCAACCTCGAGAGATGGAGATAAATTTAACTAAATTAGCAACAAATGTAGGTCACAGATCGTTTCACTCACGTTATTGAACGCTACCGTAGTACTGCTGCAAACGCTGACAATTTATAAAACCGTACACTTTCACCCACACGATAGCTGTTCGTAATACAGTTTACCTTAATGTTATTGTACTGTGTAATGGATACATCGTTATACTTTAGTACTGTAAGTGTTAATAGAACAACAATTTTTCATTACCAAAAATACTTGCTGGCGAGTGAATTATACTTACTAGTAAAATAAAATGCTAACATTTCATTGAACGATATGGTTTTAATGAAATAATTATTAATTATAGCGAAAAAAGCGGTGGTCCCTTATGCAGACAGTATCACTCATTAGTAACCAATATGGATATTTTAAATTATAAACACAAACGTTTCCTCCCGATTAAATTGTAAATGGCATTTGGCTAGTATCAAAATAAAAAGCTCGTGTCTGTTATATGTACACATTTTAATTTTCGGATAGTATCGTGTTATTTATTATGTACAACGACGAGACAAGTTGGGTTTCCAGAACATCGTTTAAAGAATAGTTGTGAACAAAAGGGATGATAGAGGAGAGTTGTGGGACGCTCGCCGCGCTGAATCTCGAACTCACTCCGACGAGAACCTGTCGAGAGGCTCGATCGTTGGAACAATGCTGAGTCCCAGCGCGTGGCCCCTCCCAGTACTTATGCGGGCTTTGTTTCAAGTAACAAAAAATATCACTATATCACTTGCCTGCTAATTGATTTTACAACATTTTTGAATAGAAACGTCTAATATTTAAATTGCATGAAACACTGACTGCCTCCGTGACGCACTGGTTTACCCGCTTTCCTTGTAACATGGAGGTCCCGGGTTCGATTCCCAGGCCACAGTTTTTCAATCTTCAATGTCAATCTGCCGCCATAACAGTATTGCTGTCTTTCGGCAGTCATACATGTGAACGCCAGATGGTCGGACATGCTTCAGCAACTACGAATTAATTGTAACTTAACATCAGGTGAAATAGAGGCCAAGTATTAGCTCATAACTCATAAAAACACTACTACCAAACCTAACCGAAGAGGAAGTAAGTCTATCCTGTGAGTACCGGTGTTTTGGCAGGCACTTATAAATAAACCTGCATTGTTTCCCTTTAATCTCTATGTTACAACCAGAATTGCGTACTACCTCTGTTAGTAAGATTTGAACCTTTACACAAATATGTCTAAGTCGAAATAATGTCACCTAACTAGGACACTTGTGATAGTAAGTCTGTTACCAGCAATAGTCTACAGAGTTATTTCTACCGTCAAATAATAGTATTCAAGTATTACAATGAAATTACTGGAATAACGAGGCTTAATATCTTGTTTCTCAAAACGATAAGTACAATTTGGTACTGTATAAATATCTGCACTTGCTTTGCATTGTCATAGGCACGTGTATTATTTACCCTTTCGATGAATAAAGCAAGAAGGCACGTCATCATACCCTAAGTAAAGTAGTTGCAAGCGTATATTCACAAAAAGATGTGTGACCCATTGATTTTCTCGTCAATTCTTCTCAGTAGAAATGGTGTTCATAAACTGACGTATATACCTATAAGTTTATGATGATTAAAATGATGACAATAATGATCGAATTTGAGGTTTTCGTAATCAATATATAATAACCACCAAATAGAAATTCCAAATACAAAGTATAAGACTAGCAATTAATATTAATTTAAATTGCATAAAATTATTTAAATTTTTGCAGCTTAAAACACCGACTAGCAATTTATGTAACTTGTTAAAAATGTTTCGCACGTTCCTAGACATTGAAATGGACCACTTAAGTGTGTGTGCGTTGAATCTTAAACAGTTTTAATGAGCTCCTAAGATGGTGGATACTGTGCATTTTAGACTAAGCAACGAATCTGCAAATGAACTAACCTGGGTGTTTAATTTAATTTTTAATAATAATCTAACGTATAATGATATCTGCTGTCCGAAAATAAGTTTCATGTCTTTCTTTGTATCGAATTTTGCATTAACATTACTACATCTTCCGGATTTACATATATAAATATAAAAATATCTGTTATAGATTTTTTTTAATAATAGTTTTTTTTTACATCTAGTCTATCTTATGCAAACCAAAGAATTTGAGTACGCTACTATAATAGTGAAATAAAAATAATAAATACATAACCGAGGTTTAAAATAATGGTGAACGGTTTACTTTTCTTACTTTAGTCGTCATCTTAACATATTTCATCGATTTTTGCATTATGTTTATATCACTACTTTACAACGATTATTGAGCCAGGCTTGTCGGTTTCTATGAACTACTGCCAACAAGGGATATCTAAAAACAATTAATATAATAGGATAAATCCAATTTACTATGACTAATTTCTCTTTGTTCATAACTAGCAGATCAAATTAATATTGAAAGGAAAGGTCGCTGTGGGAAATCTTACTATATTTCGTTGGCGCAGTTCAATGAACAATTAGGATACCTGACATTCTAGCGCTAAGTAAATTTACTAACCTCTATGAGGTCTCGCAACCAACTAAATTGAATTTTGTAAGCTATAAAATGCTTGTGTATTTAAGATACTATGTTTTGTTTGAAAGAACGTTGACGTAGTAACAGCAAAACATTGTTTTCTCTTACTTTTAATATGCCTTCTGATCACAAACAATACATAAATTAAAAAATAAAATAATTGATATAATAAACAAGTTACATACAAATATTTGTTAATATTTTTTTCTAAGTATCACATATCACTGTTAGCCCATTTTAGAAATCTAAATTGATATATTTAAAACAGTTAAAAAAACAATTAATTTCAATATGAAACAATAGCAAGATTCACAATGGCGTAATGTTCACAAGATGTACCAAGTTCCAACTTTAAGTTCTGTTGTAGTTTTGCATCATTAACTAAAATTATTTTAAGTTTAGGCGAATGCCGAAAGATGAAAATCAGTCTTATAACTGAAAATTGCACCATTTATGCCAACGTTGCAATACTTGTAACTTATCAAGAATATAGTATATAGTATATATATATATATATGGTACGTGTATCACGGTTACGTGGGATTTTTATCCCACGTACCTCTAGGAAAATCTGAAATAACTTGACTTCTCCTTAAAAAACAGGTTATCTATTCCCTCTTTTACACCCCGATATCCAAAAAAGTGTATATCTTTTACCTTTGGTACTCAAAAGCATGTATGTCACTATTGCATAAAACAAGCCTTATGCTGAAGACAATCCACATTGTTCCCATCACTGAGCCTCTCGAAGCCTGAAAGAGGTGTTCGAAGTTCCGAGTGGCCGCATCCTACCCTTCACTTGTTGTCACTGATTTTAAACCTGATTCTTCGTCGGTTAGTAAGCCAGAAATAAAAATGAAATTATTAAAAGAATTTGTCGTGCACGTAGAAAGCTTATATGTCGTTAAAATGAATCAGTTATATATAGCGGATAGTTTCACAGTTACTAATTCATAATTGTATTAGTACTTCGTGAATTAACTCTACAATGTTTTTATTAAATCAACAAATTGACATTAATATATTGGGTATATTAACATATTCCGTGCTGTACTGTTACTTGGTGATTCTTAATTGCTGTCTTGAAAAGCGATCAAAGCACAAATGACTTATTTTATTCATTTTTTATGAAACCTGTGGAAAATCTCTATTCTACCAGAATTAGTAGCAGTATTAGTAGTCAATACCACTAATAATATATAATTTGTTCACAATTTTTGTTTCATTTTAAATTTTTTCGCCTCGTTTATTAAGGTAAGTAATGAAATATTAAAAGTAAAATTTATATATATATATCTACAAATTCAGTAATCTATTGTATACGTCCCAGAATAACTATCTAAAACTATTAAATATCCTCTACCCTTAATACTGAATATTAATACGCAATGAAACTTAATAAAACGTTGTTTGCTAAATAAATTTTAATCTTTGCTGTAACTTAAAGCCCAATCTCATCGGGAGCTGAAGTAAACACAGTTACGGTCGTATGAACATTACCTTGATCCTTTCATATCTAAAGTGTAGGGCACAATGGACATTGTTTTGCCCCCACCCCACTCCCCAGTTCTGTATTTCACCCAATACGCTAAGCAACGTTAGTCCCGTCGTATCCGTACCTGACTTAACGAACTTTACGTTTAACTTAACACCTATGTACACTGATAGTGGCGCATCATCCGTACCTTCAAATAATTTAGGAACTTATATCTATCGTTTTACTTCTAGGAAATTTGTGATAAGAACGATGCCAGCTTAATTCACGTCCGTGTACTGTTAATATGTATCACTCGTATATAACAGGGTTACTTTATCGTTTTATAAAAGGATAAATTAGCCACTATAAACTGCTATTATATTATCTAACTAGGATAATTACGCTTGTTTTGTAATTCGCAAGCAGATATATGCAATATTAGCCTAGTGACGTAACAGAGCTAGAGAAACTTTGTGATCTACCCTCGGTGTAACGGGTGCATAGGCCGTACTTATACAGAATAACAATGATTTTTTTACAAAATGCAAATCTATTAGGAAAAAAGTGGATGTCACTTATCATCAACTCAAGTCCTTTCCTATCGTATCATATTGTCTTGCAAATACAAAATAAACCTTTACGTCGTAGCAAGACACATAAAAACTGTTGCATTTCTTAGGTAATAACTTATAAAAACAACTGTAATAATCACACATCAATTTATTAAATTATAATTCTTAACTTATTCTAGTCATAAGAATAGATTTATTACTAATTGTCACAAGTTTACATGTTAAATCATCAATTCATATCTATATAACTAAATTAAAACCCTTTAGCTTCTTATACTCGTATAGCATGATAGTCAATAAGATTCTACTTTTTCCTAATTTACATGTTAAGCGGTAGAGAACTATTTCAAACCATCTTTCAAAAACCGTAAACAGTTTAGTTTGTTTTGTGAAGTACATGCGTACAGATATTGTCTAATATATTTTATGCATATATGAAAATGATGTATTTTTTTGTGGCAATGAGCTAACACTTGATCTCAAATCCGTATGATGCTAAGTTCAACGAGGGTCGTAGATGTTGAGGTATCTTCGTTTAAAATACTCTGATTTTTTAATGTATAACCTTTCAAACAGGAACGCCTTAGTGTATTAGTTAATACATTTTGAAATACTACCCCACATTTTAGTAAAAATGTTGCAATACGATGATCCGATACTACTTTTTACCTACTACTACTATACTACCTTTTATGTTTTAATCAGTATTAATATTAAAAAAAAAACACAGTTGAACTTCAAAGACTGAAAGTTGTACATATTGTATTTGACTTGATTAAGAAATTAGCTATTAAATAAAATAATATCATTACAAAATTTTGTTCACATTTGTTTATCACATTATACAATAAGTTTAGGTTTACACAAAAGAAATACGTTGGCTTATTAAATACTATCGACTATATACCTTGACGAGTACCGAATGACGTGGTGCTTCTAACAAGTGAATGATTTGGCAAGTATCAGCGATAGTAGCGGAGAACACCCCTGCATCGGAGCAGACGCCTATGATAAATGACCTCCGAGTCCCGAGCCATGATGATATTTTGATTGGTACCGGAGAATATTAAGTTAAGCTTCCATAGCACGTACTTATATATGTATGTGGATGTTTATCCTTAAATAGGCATTAATTATACACTCACTAAATTTTCACAATTCTAACACCAATAATAGGGTTATAATACATTTAACCGTGGGATACATAACCTTGTAGACTGAAACTTGTGAATACACGTTTACTACAACGGCTAATAAGACGGCATATTAAAAGTTCCTAAATTTGTTAAAACAAAAATAACATTCATCGATAATTTTTTATTTTCTAATTATTTCCTTTTTAACCGAGTAACAGTACTGAAATAGTTAAAACAGAAGAGATATAAAGTGAAACAAATTTACCACGAAACAAGTATTATAAACATATTAAAAAATGTAATAAAGGTATTTTAAAAGAATAAGAAATTTCGTTTTCTTTATAATACCCAATAATAGTTATTTTTATATAGCGTAGAGACGATCACCTATTGGTGATGTTCCTTCTGCAAAATTCTGAGCAACATCAGACGTCTCAAAAATTTGAATTCCAGTCTCCATGACGCAGTGATTTACCGCTTGCCTTGTAATATGGAGGTCCAAGGTTTGATTCCGATGTAACATTTATAGTATGCAGTCTGGATGGTGGTAGGACTTTTCCGAACACGTCAGGTAAGGTATACAACCCTTAATGTCATCCTGCCGCTATAACAGAATTGCTATGTTCTGGCAGTAATACATGTGAAAACCGGAAGTATTCCGGGTGAACACTCTGCACCATCTACGGCCTCATTGTCACTTAACCTCACTTGAAATAGACTTCGTGTTAGCTCATTGTTGTTAAAAAAGCAACTTTATTTTGTTAAAAAAATAAATTTTTCCTTGCTACAACGTTTGCTTTCAAAATGGATCTTATCATTTGGCATATCAAATACCCATTGAAAACACCACCTGTTATTTTATGTGTGAATTGTGAAAAAAAAAATGTTAAAATATTAAAAGTCGAAACGATGATTCTAATTTGTATTTAAAACTGTGATTCGGGTAAATGAAAACACACACGACAATCGCGTGTTCTGTCGCGACTAAATCAACTTTGCACGAAATCAGTTGACTGGGGCCGTCGCAGTAATTACTTGAGCATGTAATTATGAAAATTAAAAGAAAACTTGCGCAAGCAAATATTTACCTTGTCCAAGTACACATACGATTGTTTTGTTTAATGTGATTAATGGCGACTCCCACCACTAACGTACGTGCTTAATACTTATTTAATATAACCTCTTTGTTGGCATAAGGAAAATAATTGGGTAACATAAAATATCTATGTAGTATTGTATAAAAGATGCAGTAATAAGTCCTGTTATCATACTTAATTACTTTAATTGAAATATTGAAATTAGATTTAGTAAAAAAGTATGATCGTAAATAAACGTATGATCACCGAACGAAAAAGGTTATACTAATATTATCCCTTACAATAACTTTTTTTTTAAATAATCATAACATGGAAACAATAGATTAAATTCTATTATTTTTCTTTATTTGTTAAAGGCTCTTAATACATTAGTGGTGATAATCATGTTATTTTTTAATCAATTCTCGTGTTGTATTGATCTACATTTCTTATGTTATTTTTTATATAATAATTTATATATTTCGTTACAGACATTCAATATAAAGCGCTCCATACGAATGATTAGTTTTTATGTGATCTGCACTTAACCTAAGTTACATGTATTCTAAATACATTGCCAACTAAAGGGCATGGTGCGGTTATACAAACACAATAATTACATATTTATATCAAGCATATTATAACTTCGTGTCTCTCAGTAACACAGCCGCCTCGTACGACGGCAAGCCGCTGTCGATGCGTCCGACGCAACGTTGGCAAGGATCTGATATCACCTCCTGAAATTAATGGAAAACTCATCTAAATGTTAAACGCACTAAGACCACAACTTATTAACTTCAGAACCTTTTAGAAGATTTAGGATCTAAAAAAATTTAATATGATAATTAAAATTAACCTCTTCAGGGACGATTTTTAATTAACATAAGAGAAAATTTTAAAATTCTAATAAAACCTATTAATTATATTTTCACTGGTGGTCAAGTAACGGAGGGTTAACTGACATTAATATACAGATTTTCATGTTCATGTTAATGTCAATTAACTGTAAATACAAAACTAAACGTCCACATATGTGGCCAAGTGCGTGAAGAAGTTAAGTAAGGTGGCCTATGTTCTCAAGCGCATTAATTCATTGCGAATTTTATCGATCAGGGAAAGGCTGAGCACAGCTTATCCATCGCGTCGCTTGTCTGATTGATTCTTCAACATTAGCGCATGCCTTTGGAGTTTTTGCGACGTCAATGTCCACGTCTCAGCGCCGTAAGTGAGCACAGATGTGCTGCTCGAATTTGTTCTTTAAACATTATGTTTCGGCTACTGTTTTACAAAAAAAAATAATCAAACGCATCAAGGCAACAACATATAAGAAACTACAAATATTGAGTTTTGACTCGAACGCTTGTCAAATATTCTATTTTTAACATACACTAAAACAAATCTCTTAACACGTAGTCTTTTAGCCCAGACAGTTTTAGATGATCGTGTCTGTTTACTGGCGTCCGTGGTGCAGAGGGTTACCCGCTTGCTTTGTAACGCAGAGGTCCCGGGCCACAGGAGTAGTGAAGTCTCGATGGTGGTAGTTTTTCAAACGCGTCTGGCTAGCTACTACCCTCAACGTCAATCTGCTGCCATAATAGCGTTGCTGTGTGCCGGGAGTCATACATATTAGAGCCAGAGTATTCTGGGCGAACACGCTTTTCCATCTACGCCCTCATTGTCACTTAATACCACGTAAAATCGAGGCCAAGTGTTAGCCTATAATTGATATAAAAAATATATAAATATCAAAGATGTGGTAGGAATATTGCAAATAATTTATCGTTTTATATTTAAAACATTTCCACTTACTTGCAGCGCGTTTGAAGGCTTGTTTTCATCTGTTACATCGACGATAGACTCGTACGCTGGTGGAGGGCCTGGTAGCTCTTCCTGAACCTATTGACCAAGGTTTTGTGGTGATATAGGTGTATAGAAAAGTATTTCTTAATAACACTTACACAAATCCGTGTATAAGTTCCACCATTAGTATCAATATAAATATGTATAAAATGAAGATGATGTTTACATTACTCTCTACGTGTATTGTATAAATAAAACAGTCGTCCAGATTTTGGCATACATTAGAAAATTGAATTAAAGCTAGGCTACTTTATAAATATATAAATAAAAATAAATATAAGTTCAGTTCCATAAGTTAAATAAATTTCATCAAGTTTTAAAAATATCTTTTTTTTTAATATGTTAATATCTATAATTGGATTTAGTAATTTATTTAGGTAAAAAAAATTAAATTCATTACCAAATTCTTTCAAAAGTGCAAACAAAATTCTACAAATTCATAACATTAATTTTAACAGAAGTGATACCGTCGCCCTTAAATTAAATATTGTTTCGAAAAAAAAAATCGGCCCGTCTTTATTGAATTAAGCGGACTAGTATTGTATGAAACGTCTGCCATTCTATTGAATTAGTATTGGCATTCAATGAAATGGCAATAATACGATAAATTCTTTGTTAAATTTCTGCACATTTCTATAGAAGGATTTTAAAAATTATTCTATTATATTATATTATTTCTATTATACTTCCTCCATATGCTTTGTAATGAAAAAACTTACTTTCTAATCATGTACGATAGCATACGTTTATTAATTAAGTTCGAAATTTTTTCAGAAGCTGCTTACTCTTACATAAATAGGTACAAATAATTGTAAGGACTATTTTTTTATACTCAAGAACTATATTGGAACTGTTTGTTCCCAGTCCACTGGGATTCAAACCCCCGGGCGCCTCGTTAATCACTACTTGTCCATCTTCACTTAAAGTAAATAGATACAGATGGAAACGGAAATAGGTCAAAATATTGAAGTTCCATTTACAGGATGAAATAATAACTTTCTCATACTTTATCGAGGACTTATACAATATTCATACTAAAACCACTTCTCAAAGTTTCGTCCACATATAAACTCTATATGTAATAATATATTTGGAGGGTTTTTTGTGGAAAATACTATAGGTCGGATTCCACTACATTGATCTATAAGAAAATCCACTTGCAGCATCACCCATAGATTTTAATGAACATTAGTACTTATCTCTTGTTTGGTTATATTATATTGTTATATATTTTTAAAATTTATACACTTAAAGTTCCCTAGCTTTTTTTTTATTAGGGTGAAATCTTCAAAATATACTCTGCCTTCTGGAGGAAAGTCAGTGTTATGTGGGATTTTTATCCACTAAATCCCTCTCGGTGGCAGACAGCGTTTTAAAAGCGTCGCGGGAAATCTATTCGGAACACAACTGTGGCACATCCAACGCTACGCTAGAATGATAGCCCGTCCCGGATCCTACGCGATGAATACTTCAGAGCCCTCGCGGGTTCTATCACAATATCTAGGGACCACGTCCAACCATCATCCTCCTCGGAGCCGATGAAGGGACAATAACGACATCCATCCCTACTATCCACGCGTCCAAGGTCTCTAAATTCTGCTTACCTAAATCAACTATTCATACACGTCGTTCATTTTAAATCCCAAAACGAGTTATTTTTAACTAAAAGTAGTAACGATAATAAAAAGAAACTGCATAAACACAATGTGCAAAATCATTCTTTCAATTTTGACACTCTTAAAGTTTATTTTTTTTTAATTTTCATGGGACACACTTTGAGTTGTATATAGGAAGAGATAAACAAACGCACTATATGAACAAGTTAAAAATCCTTCCTATTTTTATATATAGGATGTATTAAGCGCTATGATTTTATTTAATTATGGCTCTCGATGTCATATTGATACTTAAACGTTAACAAGATAAGGAATTTTCCTCTCTAATTCTTTTTTCAAATGGTCACTTTAATAATTCTAGCTATTTCATTTTTCAGATGTACAAAAACATCAAGCGGCTGTGAAGGCTAAGGCCTTCCAGATATCCACATTTTGAATGTAATGGTAAGTGTAACAACTTCAGCGACAGCCAAACCTGTACTGATCGAAGAAATGTTATTGAATTAAAATTAAAACGAAGTAACGATTTAATTTCATATCTGCAACTACGTAAATCAACATCCAATCAAAAGCGGCAAGTTCCGAGCATATCAACGTACCAACCGAAATGGTTTATTCGTGCCCGACGGACTCGAAACCAATCTGCGAGAGCCGGCTCTGGTGGATAGCTCGCACAATAAATATCGTATCCGTGAGCTCTTTACACTTCCTGGTTCAATATATCTATTCCTAAAACTACCCGCTGCCGTATTCAGCGCGGGCTATTGAATTTATGCTGTAATAAAAATTGATGTTTCAAACCGCCTCTATGTACATATTACGCTTATATATAACATTAAATCAGATCATTTTACTTAATATAGAATAATAAATCTCTTGGCTTATATAACATCGTCTGATAATACTCGAATATACTAGTAACCTGATTTTTTAACGATAACAGTTGACTTCAGTTAATGATATAAGGGACATGAGGCCGTAGACGGCGAAGAGTACTCGTCCAGAATACTCGGACTTTCATATTAATGACTACCGACAGCAACATTGCAATGCAAGTGCTAATCCCCGGTAAATTTCAATGAAACTTCTTTTTTCGAATTGGAGTACTCGAAACTGGTACACATACTGGAGTCAAGTTAATCTTAATGTTATTTAAAAAATTATCACGCCTTGGTATGGATCCACGTCACTGCTAGTGTACTAGTAGTAGTGACCTATAAGACAGATTGAGAATATACATAAGATTACAGACTAATTAAACAAGCGTTATACCTAAAAACAATAGATGAACACTATATCTACGTAAAAAATAAACCAAAGCAATTTATTACCCATAGTTTTAACAACCTCAAACATAAACAACGGCACGCATTAACGCTCGAAGTACAACGAAGCAACGTTCAGTAATGGATAGAGAATTGAAATGCGATATTCATATTGGACAATGAATTATTACCTCCTGGTGAAAGTCCATGTCAATTTGTTTTCTAAATGTCAAGGGAAAGATGAAAGCCGCCATAATTATATTTAACTTGACGGTTATCGAACAGTGGAGCTTTCGTTGAAACGATGTCGAGAAATAAAATTCTAGCAGTATCGACCAGTAAAGATTATTTGATTTAAGATGTACATAATTTTATCTGTCAGTATCGAGGTTGTAATAAACTGTTGTTTCATGAACGTTGAACGTTCACATGCAGATTACTACAAAAATAATATTTTCTTAATTTCTAGAGACTACCTAATAAAATTTAACTGCGGATTCGTTCAATTTCGGGACCACCAACACAAATGAGATGTAGAATCCACCCTCTATCTCAATCTGCCGCCATAACAGCATTATTATCTTCCGACATAATACATGTGAGCAAAAGTATTCTGGGCAAGTACGCTTTACTGTCTACGGCCTCATTGTCACTCATCACATTGCGTACGACGTCACCGCGTTCAACACGTGCTTGAATCCCGCAAATTGTCGACTACTTCAGAAGCATACTTGACTATTCTTTTTCTTAATTTTAATTAGTATTATATTTATTTAAATTATCCTTAAGTTACTATTGATTCGCAGATAATAAAAGCATAAAAAGTAGACTTTCTTCGATATGCTAAAAACCAGATATCTCGTCCCTTGCAAGCAATGTTTAAATATCGTATGAAATTAAGATGAAGTATTAGCCAATATAATAAAAAATTATCAGAAAAACATATGCTATATGATTCGCAATAAGTCGCGATCTTTTCCAGGCAAAGTCGTCATATTCTTATGGCAATTTCAGTATATTGTTACCGCGGTTCTATTCCGATCACATAGTACGCACGTATATACATTTTAATATCTACGATACGGGATAAGTAATGGACTGCCACTACACTAAACCCATAGTTATAACTCGGAACAAATGTTTGATCAGTTGTAAACAATCAATGAACAGCACGCGTTCTACGATGGAAGCGTTGTATTGTCTATATTGATTTTATTCGTATAATCAAATCGAAGATTAGTACTCGAAGTAATTACGTCAATAAGTAATATCCATGAGTGCTACGTGCCTGGCCGCCATGAATCGCTAAATGATATAATCACAAATAAGTTCTTCACAGAAACAATACATTGACATAATAATTACCATGAAATGCAGCGTTATTGTCCAATATACTGAAAGTGTTTCTAAATAAATACATAATTACTTTTGAATCAATTTGTCCAAAATGTCCTGTAGTGCACCTAGATTCGAGTGATGTTAGTCACGGATGCGGAGAATTCACGAGCTTAAAACTTATAATGCAGTTTTGTACACAGCGCACCGCATAATGAATTGCTATGCACATACAGTTTGAATAGAATTTTACGCAACACAAAATCGCTTTCTTAGTATGGGTGACCTAACTATTAATTGAATGAATTATGAGTCAACTGTTTGTCATACAATGAAACATGCGAGAGATGAATTTAAATTATCTTTAATTTTTTCCAATGAATTGCAATTTTTGACTTGTCACTTATAATTAATTATTAAGGATGCGATTTCATCACAAAGTAAACAATTTTTAACATCGAAACAAAAAAAAATCACTCTTCATTTTCATCTCAATAATAAAGGAAACAACTAGTAATGTTGTTGAAGAACAAAAAGTAAGGCATATACATATGTATGTGAAAATCGCTCTAAGTCAGTGATGCGGCCGAAGTCAGCACGGGAAATGTCATGCAGCAAACGTTAATTTTGCAAGAAACGGAAATTCCGAAAGAGAACGATAAAGTTCACATACATTTCGTCATGTTTTCTATTTTATTTAGCAAATATTTCTTCCGGTCTACTATCAAGATTAAGCCAACGTCACGTGCACATTTTTTATAATATAAAAAATAAATTTGCTTTTCGCAAAACTTTAAACTAAATACTAGTTATTTAATGTATTAAACAATTTATCATGCAGGGTAATATTTTGGTATTTAATGTAACTCTTTCTTATTAATTAAGCTAACATACAAAAGATATTGTAGGCAATAACACGAATACGACAGCTAAACAGTACCAACGTTTATAACATAACACAACATCTTAATAAGCGTCGCATTAATCAATGTCTTATATGAAAGAATCTTAAAACTAAGCTGTGTCCATCTCTATAATATAATAAGTGCTGATTTATGAATCCTGAACAGTAAAAGTCAATTCGAGATATGTACACGTTTATGATAAAGGAAAATGATTGTAAAATCCATAAGGTAACTCCCTGCCCATTAACAGAGAGAAAGAGAAAGATTGAGCTATTAATTCCTTTACCATTGATATCGTTTAAAACCAAACTCACAGAACGGTTTAATATGGCTGAGTCGCATTCGCTAACCTACGTCACAGAGAGAACTAGACGCGATCACTTATATAGTTGTTCAGGCATGTCGAGACCCGGGGGCGGCTCGTCGAGCGGAAACCAATTATCGCAAACGCGATTTTTATTTCGAGCCGACGAACACCGGTCGTTAAATCTGGCGAATGCGAATCTTCAACCTCGTGGGAATCCAAAATCCTAATCGCATAGTGAACACAGCGCGATGCTGTCGATGTATTTATTTATCTATTTACAAACTAGATGAAACTCGTAAACATTGCCTTGATGATATATATTTTTACTTTTAACTCAAGATATTTTTGATTATCAACTCAAAATGCGTATTTTTATGATATATGTAAAAACGCAAAATTTTCTCGATTTTGTTGATTTTTTTTTGTGAAAAGCAATTGAATTTTTGTATATCTGAAATTTTATGGTTAAGTTGTACCAAATTTCATGACGAACAGTAGTAGTGCGAATTTGAACTTAATATTCTACAGAACTATGTGGTGGTAAAGTACAGCAAATAATGGATATGAACCATTTAAAAAATAATTCTACGTTCACTGTATTAATCACCCAAGGAATGATGTTTAGAGGTTCTCTATGTATAATTATGTGCCTGCATCACAATGACTTATGAAAAACTGGTCCTTAATAACACTACACAACTCCATCCGACAACTGCAATGCCTTCAGACAACAGGATAATTGTCAAAACACGTAAAGAAACATTCATGAGGACGCTGTCGCGTATGATGAAGACGACTACATAGGTATAAGTCCCTACATATATATTTCGTTTCCACTCAAAACCAAATACGATACACCTTATGTATGTACAAATTGTGGCTCCATATTTCAGTATTTCAGTATTTCAGTGTATTCTATTTAAATAATGGCAATTCAGGTATAAAAACCGCAGCGCGCTACTCAAAATCGTTAGTAATATTATTAAATCCGAATAAATCTAGCCCTTGTCGATACAAACTTCAAATTGAGGGTCAGTGAAGAACGTTCGTACAACAAAATCGAATAACGGTTTTATATTACACCATTAAAAATGCCGGAGTTTCCCAAATATCAGTCTTTTTACAAAACCTTTATGGAATTACTAAATTGTATCCATGCAGTCATCGGTTTTTTTTTAGTGAAGTTTTAATTTTATAAACTTAATTCATATTTGGAACAGTCTAGGAAATTACAAAGCTGTCTTGCAGCTAAGATTATAATAGCCAAGCGTGTAATTTCATTGTCAAAAATTATAACCGCCGTTTTTAGTTTTTATAATTAAAGAGTTTTATTTCCATTATGGTAAAAATTATATTATACTAAGTGCTTTCTAAATGATATTGCATTATTTTATTTCATTGTAGGTTTTTGAATTGAAAGTTGGGTTTAAAAAAATGCAAAGCAAATGACACTTGTAAATTTAATTAAATACATTTTTTAGTTTTTTTTTTTCCTGCATCGAAAGTGTAATTCTTTAGGCGGACTACTTAAACGCTTACAGACTATGCAAATTTTCAAATGGCTAAGTGGCTGACAGCGACTGACTCAATTTATGAGCTTTTATCGTCTGAAAGTTTCTGTAGAGTCGGAAAAGCAAACTAACCAGCGAGAGCTGGGACATCTTATTTCTGTCTAAAATCCTATACGTTCTTTTACATTATTTAACCCTTATCACTCTAGAAAATTTTCAGAGTAATTTGTGGCCAACTTTAGCAAATTTTTGGTAATTTGAAGCTAATAAGAAATACAAGTTTTTTTCTATTAATAATAATAGTAAAATCCTATTACAGTGACATTCATTAACATTAATAAGTAATTCTGGCAGTGACACTGGCCCTTGGAGTAAAACGCTGGCTAAAGCTTGGCAGTATTACTGCCGATTGGAGTGATGTGTTAACTTAAATTCTTGCTTAATACACATAATATATTATAGCTACGCTTGTGCCCTTACAAATCGATAGATATTAAGTAATGATTATCAATTATTTTGTAAGCTTCATTATAACCAATTTGCTGATGTTCTCAAAAATACCTAATACTTACTGCTTATATAAAACTGCTTTAAAGTGTCTTAAAAAATATCGTCTGCCCAGTTTTTTTCAATATACCCGAAGTCAAGAAGTATTTTAAGTTTTTTATTCAATAAACTCTGCTAGTGAATATTGAATTGTCATTGGCTTATACATGTTACACAACACAACACAATACTGCATTGGAGCTGATAAGCAAAGTTCAAAGTTCAATTCGCGGGGAAGCAGTCCGAAAACAATCGAATAAGGTGAGAGAAGCGCACGCCGTTTAGCTTCGCAAATACAGAGATTAACTGCACCCGCTGTTGGAATTTGCTAATTAAGGAAACGATGTTTTTGTTTATCCCGCTAACTAGTATTTTCGTTTATCATGTCTCGGGCTGCAACAGACTTTCTATTTTAAATAATAAAAAATATATATATTAAAACAAAATTATAATGCAGACTTGTTGTATTTTACAATTTTTATAAATTATGGTTATTAGCGTCTGACCATGATGCCACCTAATAATAAGTAAATATGTAGCCTGTGATGGTAAGTCGCACTATTCTAAAAAAATGCCTATTCACAGAGGATAAAAAAAATTGTAAATTATCACGGTACGGCTAACTGGTTAAAGACCCCAACGTCATATCTAGCCGGCGAACCATTTTTTTTATCTGTTATGTTAACACCGGAGCTTAACTTCACCCGATTAAAAGTAACAATTTGACCGTATATGATGAAGCGTGTTCGCCCAGAAAACTTCTGGTTCTCACACTACCAGACCACTAACGCTGTAACCCGAGAATAAAACCCGTGACCTCTACGTTACAAGGTCAGCGGGTAAACGACTCCACCATGGAGACAAGCCATTCCAATGCTACGCTGTTCGCACTACGAAAGACGGAGCAAGACGCTTCAACTAACTCTGCTCTTCGACTGTGACGGAATGTGTTCGAAATACGGATTCTTGAATACAACCAACCTAAATGTATGTAATAGTAGTCTGAATATTCCAGGCAAACGAGCAAAGAAAAATTTAATAACTTTGTTCATAAGATAAATCGCGTTAGTACATCTTCGACGGACACGACGAAGATGTACTAACTAATGTGTAATTGACAACTTAATACTAAATATTTGAAATTAATTTATTTCTCTTAAAATGCTGCATCACGGTAACAACAAAATATTCATTACGAAGGCTAAAGGTATAACAGTTAAGAATGTATAGTGTTATTAGGGCAATCTATGTCTATACATTGTAGGTACTGCATTAGTTTTATCGGTCTTATTACTATTTCATAAGCGCTGAGGTCCGCCGCAGATTTCCCCGATCAACGATAATAAGTTGGTTTTATCGCACCCTCATAGTACGTGAGGCTCCGTTAGAAAATATATTAAAATATTATAAAACACAACCTCTGTACCGGAGTACTATTGGGTTAAAAAATATTTTAACACCCTCCATGGTGCACTCGTTCATCGCTTCCCTTGTAACGCGGAGGTCCCGGGTTTGATTACAACACCACTGGTGTAATACGATCTGAATGATGGTACGGTTTTCGAACCCTCAACGTCACTCTGCTGCCATAAAATAATGGCAGTCGTTCATGTGAGGTACAGAAGTAGTCTAGGCGAACACGTTTCATAATCAACGGTCTCATTGTCACTTAAGAACAGGTGAAGTTCAGGTCAAATCTAACACTTGTATCGTAATCGATAAAAAAGTTTAGTTCAACGAACGCTCTTATTTGAGAACGTAAATATTCAACTCGTAAACGTTAACAAGCCGGCCTACCCTTCACATTATTAACCTTTTATTATTTCTTGTCCAATGGCAATCGTAATAATTTACGAAGACAAATGAAACAAAACAAATACTTATTGAAACTTTACGAACCGGAAACTCATAAAGCGAACCTCGTTTGGATTACGAATCGAGTATTAATGTAAACCTGGCTTATTCTGCAATAAACTTTTTATTCCGGATGACAGCTGGGTATCAATCAGCACATGGGTTGGTCCGAACGATAACTAGACTATCGAATTCTTTAGTACAAAGTATTGTTTTTACGTATATTACAATAAGTTCTTAATGCACTTAATTGCCTTACCAATAGGTGTTTAAACAATTTAAAAAAAGGCGTATGTATGTAGGGTGACATATTCTGCAATTTAATTTATTAGCAATTTTTTTACTGTTGTTAGAGTAATTATTCTACATTTAAAATAAACATTAAAAATATCCTTAATCATCTACCTTGTAAAGCGATTTTCACAGTGTAGAACATCATGGTCGGCTTATTCGAAAGGGTTCTACGTAAATTTTAAACACAAAAGTAATATTGTGTTATGCTCAGGAATACAAGTATCTTTAATTATTTATAATAATTAGTGAGAGAAATTTTTTATATTACAAATGTCAGTTTTGTATGGAATAAAAGATCGCTGGTATATGTCACAAGGCAACCAATGTAACGTAATGCTGCATAACTTCTAGTTCTAATGCAGTTCCATTATTTACCAACAACTGAACGTCCCAGTTATAATAAAAATTTGTATTATGTAACAAAAAATATAAAAATGTTTCGAGTTATTTAATTCATAAATAGAATTTTTTATTCGTGACTGGAAGCGAAAGGTGGTTGAGCAAGACAGTTGTATATTTTATTGTTGTTTATTATATATTTTGCATTTTCGTTAGAAATTTATTTCAAATTAGTGTTTCTAAAAATAACATTGAAATAACGTTCGCTTAGCTGCTATTCCGGGCCCGTTCTATTTCGGAGCGAGGACGGTCCCCGTGAACTTGACCCACATCCGATCAAATACTATTACGATCGCCGCCGCGGACGAATTAAGCGTACTCCTGTTTGCTTCTGCTCACAGATAACGGCTAAATTAAAATGGATGACAGTGAACACATTGCGCGGCGAATAAATGAACTTACGTGTAATGAAAGTGGCTATCTTCCTTCCGATCGACTTTGTAAGCTACATTCGTTTATAAATGTATTGCATAAGATGCTCTCACAGATATATATTCAAAATGGAAACCTCGCGCTCATATAGTACCAGCTGGAGTATCCAGCTACGCACAGGTAGTTGGTTTGAGATTATGTTGTAGATGGAATAAAAGGATAAATTTTAAAATATATACAAGTTTAATTGAAAATATATTCTAACTGCAATACGAGTACTTCTATTTAGACAAACTTGTTCATGAACATCATTTTTATTGAATGTTCTGGACTGACCTAGAAATTTCTGTAGAGCGATACATCCAGTCTTAATTTTCATAAGGACGTCCCTAGTGTTCAAACGGTAACCTTCTTAATGGACGGCAGTTCAGGTGTTACCACACCTTGATTGGACCAGAACTTATGTTTGCAGGCATATGGTACACTTTCTTTTATAATGTATGTTGATTTACTGCCCGGTGGTTTTCAATCACACGTAGTGACTTCGAGAATGGCAGTATCATCCTGCAGAATATGGAAAACGGAATGGGGTAACGTGAAGAAATGTTCAATTTTAATTCTTGCAGCAAATTAAAACATATTTACTAATACGTGTAAACCTATTACTTTACCACCATTTAAATGTTAGTAATGTTAACATTACTATCAAGGTTATATTTTACAGCTTGTTTTACATCGCGACGACATAAGTAGTCGAGTCTAGATTGCTGGTGGCTAGCTAATCACCCTTGATGTGAATCTGCTACCATAAATGTTCTTCATTACTACGTTCTTTGAAGCATACATGACAGACTCGCATTGTTCTGGACGAGCACACTTCATCTCTTTTGTTACTCAACATCGTGTTAAATTAAAGTTAAATGTTATTCAATTCTTAACGAAACTGTAAGGACGTAAAATTTTACTATCTAAAACCGCTTTATTTCTTCGCAAACGTTTACGCAGCCAAAGAAATGAATATTGATGTACTTTAATGTTTTAACTCCTGGCGAGGGCGTGAAGTACCGCCTTGTTACTTACGAGCGTCTCGGCTTTTAAAGAGTTCATTTAAAAAAAAGAAACTAAAGCTTTTAAAAACCTACTCTTAAAATCTCCGACATGATGTAAATTTAAATATCATAGTGACGTTAAATTTGTATTAATGTACGTACTGAATGACCCTTCGTCATATATGTTAAGTATGCTTATAACGAGACAAAAATTTAACGTAAAATTAACCTTTAAAAGCTTGCGGTTATATGATTTACATCAAAATTAAAATGTTTAATTTTTTTTCGTTTTTTAATATCTTTTATTATCATTTTACAAAGGCGTAGAAAATTATTTAGTGACTGAAAAAGGTTTAATGTTTTAATAATAAACTTTTTTTTTTTACAAATTCTCGTCGACAAAGCAACAATATTTTGTTTTGTATAATTCTATATATTATAGCACTAATCTATATGATAGAAAAAACAAATCAATGTGATAAATATACCTGAATCGTGCTAGTAATAATTTTTTATGGAATTCAAAACCAAAACTCTCTCTGAACTCAAATCGTTAGTTATGGTTTAATAATCACCGAGTGAATTGAAACAGAATGCTGAAGTATCATTTCAAAATAAACCAATCGCATTTAAAAAAGAGTGGTTAAAGTGCGAAAAATCTGAATATAATGTATCCGAATTTGAATAAAATATTCGCAAGACTGTTATTCTTGTTACTCGTTACAAATGAAATAAACAGTATTAAGCGCTTTCTTGCATTCATTTGGTCTGTTGGAATAAAAGGACTCTCATTTGTAATTCAATTTGCACTTTAATAAAAGTTTCGCGCAATCTGTTGTTAATTTTTTTTTATAGAAGATTAATGAATAAACCGCATAAAAACGCCAGACTAACACCGTTGGAAATTCAGAATATAAAAATTTACATTATATTAAAGTAGATCCTAGGTGGCAAAACGCGCTATTTGTAAACTTTAATGTTAACAAACATTTTCTAAACTTAGGTCTAGCCCTAGAATAATAAACATCTGTCTCTGGATTTATACAGAACTCGAATTATACGATTCCGCTTTTACACCGTTTTTGAATAGCAACAAAAAAAAGTTTTTTGATCATATTCCGATAAATATACTATCTAATTAGAGTAGACGTTAATTTACATTTATAACCGGTACCTTGTTTTTTTATATGCAGTGGGACAATTATAAAACTGTTTCTTAAAGTCATCAGTGAGATCATCGATTGTACCCTCAAAGGCTGTTCGCCTCTGTTCAATTGCTTTTTTGTGGTCTGTTTGTGCACGCCCGTAAATCTCGGCTGGATGACGTAGTTAATCCCTTGCTATAAAGATATCCATTAATTATATGTAACAAACAAATTCACGATGGTTTACTACTCTGGTACACTTTGATTTATTAGGTACGAGATTTTCCCACATATTTAAACGATGTCGCAATTGTTTTTCATTGCGTCAATTGCTTGATGCTTCGACGCATCCGTAGCCGGTGAATCTGATTTCGCCACGGTGTAACGGATACCTTTTAGCTTTTGCTCAATTAAAACTACTAACTACTACTATAACATGTTTTCTCGATATGGACTATCACTTAACCTCGACTTCAACTGATGTTAAGTCACACAATGAGGACGTAGGTGGTAAAACATATTCACCCAGAATAATCTGGCTCTCACATATATGACTGACGGAACACCGCAACAAGATATTATGGCTTGACATAAGGATAGTAGTTAGCCGAACGGGTTCGAAAACCCTATCACCATCCAGGCTCCACTACTCTTGTAGCGTAACAAGGCTAGCGGCAAACCACTGCCCCACGAAGGTAGTCAAAAACATATAGATAGAGCTATATTTTCGACATTAGGAATATAACTTTACCTAATGAAAGCAGTTTTAAATTTCTGTATAATCTGATTTAAGTATATCCAAGATGTTAGAACCTATAACATACGTTAAAGAAATGATATGTTCCGATTACTGAAGAAATAAAACAAAATGATTTGTTACTAATTTGTAAAAATTGTTTACTCCCTAAAAAAATAAACCATGTAAACTGCAATTCTACGGTCCTATGTGGTTATGGCCAACCCTCGTCTTACAACAATGGTTGCTTGCGTGACGCAATGGCTTACCGCTGGTGTAGTAATAGGAAGGTCCCGGGTTTGAGTCCTGAACTACAGGAGTTGCGAAGTCTGGGCGGGCCGATGGATAGGTTTTTTGTATGCTGCCTGGCTAACCACCTCCATCAATGTACCTTAAAAGTATTGGTGTGTTCCAGCAGTCATCCATGGGTGTGACCATCTTCAGCATCATAATCACTTTATATCGTGTAAAGTATAAGTCAAGTATTAACCCATCGACAATTAAAAATAAGGTTTAAAAAACAATACAACGCTAAATATAACAGTCAACAAATCCTAAGATTCAATGTCCAGATTCCTATAAAGTTGAATTGTGGTTTCTCTAGCAACTACAACCCGTCAAACGTCAATGGAATAACGTAACGGTGGTAGTGTAACTGGTGGCGCATAAAGTTCAATGTCGCCCGCTTTTATCGAGCTGAGGTCGCGGTGCGGAACTACAATCCCGCGCCGGAAGCCCGCCCGCACTAACCGCGTTAGCTCCCCGCCGCCGCTCGTTAACCATAATGCCGCCACGTAAATAGCTTTCGAGTCAACACAACGGCCAAAGAACGCAGCGTAGATGCCGTTATTAAGTCATGTACCGGACAGGTAGGAACATATTACGAAATGAGGTGAAGGAATAGATGCGAGAAATTGAATATAAGAAAACAAATAAAATAAGAAAGACTAAGGTCCTGTCAAAATGTAATAGGGATGAATAGATGCTTAGTTATTTAATAATATAAAATAGACCGGTGTATTTATTACCTAATACGAAAATTTTATTGAAATTTATCGAACAACCTGTAATTTTCTCTACTAAAATAACTATTTAAACTTTGATGTACTCACTACAACTTGCAGGTTTTCATCTGGGCCCTATAAAGCCCGTCTGTACATCTCCAGGGTAACTACAGTTTTATGAGCAAGTTAATTAAATAGGAAAAAAGTTTAAAATTATCTTTTCGGTTCAATTATAAAAGGAATATTTAATATTTAATTTTTTTTAACGCCTATGTGCTAACACTTGATCTCAATCACCTGACGTTAAGGGCCAATGAGGCAGTAGATGGTAAAGCATGCGCATCCAGAATACTTCTGTAACAATGCTGTTATGGCGACTACCAGAACGCCATAGAATGTGGTACCTAGCGAAACGGCTTCATGAGGCCTGTGAATCGAACCCAAGACCTACGTATTACAAGGCAAACTAAGCTAAAACTTTAGATTGAAGTTGATAAATAAGGCGCGGGTTACCATTATAGCATGAATACTTATTTTAGATTTTTTCGTATGTTATAAATGCATCTAATCGATCTGAAAAACTAATTTTTGTTATAAAACTTACGTTCGATGTTTTATTTCACATATAAAAACAATAGTTGTATCATATTATACAATGGGAGAGATACCTAGCACTATTACCGTAAGCCGAACACTAGTGCACTATTGACTACTCAGAATGCATTGTTTCACTAATCTTCGATACGTTTGCGGCGTGGCGGGCTGCAAGCGTACAGATATGCTCAGCTCGCCGTTTAAAATAGAGTTAGTCATTCGACCAGCGTGTTGGGTATTGGAATAAGTTTTATAATTCGAATTATCTATAAGACTTCCATCACGGTGATCTTCTTTGTTTGTTGATAGGAGCCATATTTTTTCCCATTGCCTTGTTGGTGCAATGGCTTACTGCTTGCCTTATATCGCGAAAGTCTTTGGTTCGATTTCCAGGCCACATAATTAGTGGAGTTTGAATGGTTGTATGATTATTCGTACTCATCTAACTATCTACCACCGTCCTCAATGTTAATATGTCGCCATAACAGTATTACTGTATTCCGGCAATCATTCATGTGAGAGACATTAGTATTCTGTGCGAACACGCTTCACCATCTACGGCCTTATTGTCACTTACCATCAGTTGAAATCGAAGTCAAGAGGTAGCCTTTAATCGATGAAAAAAAGAATTCCATAACGATCAATTTTTAATAGATGATATCTATACTAAATGTAAATTAAAATTGTGCATGATGATAGAGAATTTAAATGTAGACATTTAAATGTAATGAACTAGATACTCCTTTGACGAACCGCACGAACTAAAAGTACAAATTGCCCAAATTGTGTATATTTGTAATTATTTTACCTATATTATTTTTATATTACCTATTTAATATTTAGAACAATAAAATGTTAAACGTGTAAAAAACTTATTCCATCAGTTCGTCATGTAACGAGTTTATCTTGAGCAGAGTAATAAATGTATTCGGAAATTACAGTAACTCTTACATTTCCTTTCTTATATTTCATTTTGACACGTCCTTTGTACGTCTTTACGTTTACGAATAATATTCTATCTCATGTTTTTAAAAATATCACGCAAGGCAACATTACTTGTACATAACTATGTACATATATTACATATAGATTGAGTCTATATCCTACATAATAGAAACTGCTGTAATAGGCTTCCCCTTTAATGTTAAATCATGTTTATAGCTTGTTCCGTCATGTTTTGAGAGGAAGATGTATTACGGAATCGTTTCAATATAGTGCGCGAATTATGAACAAAGTTGGATATACCAGCTACTTTGAGTTATTTTCATTATTTTTTATTAAGTTTTGTGCTTAAAAACAATGTAGCTTGATGTTAAGTGACAATGTGTTTTTAGTTTGTAAAGTACACAAACCTAAAAGCAGCCTTTACGCACGCTGTGAAGGTAGATAGAAAATACGAATTTTTAACGGAAATAGAAAAGTTCAAAACTGCACTCTTTTCTATTTTTCCTTCTCTTCAGGTTGAAGATTTTTTTTTCAGCTTTTACTGTGAGTTAAAATCGGACCCCACAGTAAACCTATATGATGTATGAATATAAAATATAAAAGGCACGCTTCGATTTGATTACTTCATTATTATCATATGTTATCAATGTTTAACACTAAGCACTATAGACTGCCACATTATTAAGTTTAGAACACGCGAACGCATACATCCAGCAATGCGCTTACGCACTGATTACAATCTAGATTAATATCTCCGGTTACGAGGGCGGTGTTTCAACCTCATAAGTGTAACATGACGCCTTTATGAAAGTGTATAGGTGCGAATAATATCGCAGCCGAGAGCCTTAAGCTCAAATATGATAAGCCTTGGTACATAGCGGCGATTAAATGAAAACCTATATGAATGTTTTCAATTACTTTTCTCATTCCAAACTATTTGACATACGAAAACATTGTTTCTCGTAGTGTAATAAAAGCCAACGCTGTAAGCGTGCAGTTTCCATAAACTGTTTATCACCTTTAACCTTACGCATATTTACTCTTTTATATAAACCACTAACATGCAATAACTTTCGTAATACTTATATTCCCTACAAGGTATGACTAGTCTTGTAAAAGTCGATCGCTGTTTAATTTTTTTTAACATTAATCAAAGAGAAGTATATGAAATGGCTGTCCACAATAATATTAGTTTGGGAGCGCCACATTCAATGTCATTCGTATGTCGCCTCTCATTGAGTTCTTCCATTTGAATCTGAATACAGTAACACATTCCTTCTGTGTCTAGGTAGAGATACCTATAAAGGATATATTTTATCGAATCCACTGAAAGAAGTCGAAGGTAACAAACGGTTTAACACTCGTCTCTTAGAAACTAAAACGCCACGGTATCATTCTCGTCTCGATAAATTTGAAGTAAAGGAATACCGTCGCCTACTATCGTAATGAAGAGAAATTCACCATGATTCATCACGTACCTAATATTTCTTACATGGGGGACGCGTACTGTCGTAGTCCAACGAGAGATATACCACTAGAACCTACTGCTAGTTACAATCAAGTGTACGTCATATTGTTGGCCGTATCCGTCTGCACAACTATGAGCATATTTCGCGTGTGGTGTCAAATGCAGCAAGTGGTAGTTTGTTTACCTGCAAGCGTGCATCCGCGCTCACCGTGTACACGCCGCGGCACTCGGTCACGTCGTCGGGCTTGTCAGCGGAGGGCGAGCGTCGCCAGCACGCCGCGCACACCGCCACCAGCACGCCGCAAAGCGTCGCACTGCACAAGTGATTACGCATTACATTCATGAAGCAAAAGCCAATACGGAATCATAACATACCTTCCTATATCCGTTTTGGGATAACACTTGACCTTGATTTCACCTGATAATGGTGAAATGTGTTCGCACAGAACACTTCTGGCTCTCGCATGTATGACTGCCGAAATAGCAACACTATTATCGCGGCAAATCGACATAGAGGGGGGTAGCTAGTCAGGTGGGCTAGAAAATATCCTTTCCTCATCTAGACTCCAATACTAACTTGGCTATGGAATCGAACCTGAACCACGCAGGCAGCCGAAAATTCACTGTAGCGTAAGTGTTAAGCCGCAATGAGCGCGACACAAGTGTTCGCGATAAACGCGATAACGCGCCTCCAGTACTTGTAAAACTCCTAATATCGCTTAATTTAGGCGGCGCGCACTTCCGCGGCAATGTCATCCGAGCCCACAACTTATTAGCCCTGCGTGTTACACCGCCTGAATTAATTAAACGTCGCACGTTGTGATACGCGCCTCATTAATAATGTTCTGATATTTATTCGCCTCATTTACTTTAGTCATAATGAGCACAGGGAACTTCAGTCGGGATACTTTTTCATGGTTTAATTAATTTTACAATGCATGCTATGATTATGTTATTTTATTATTTCAATTATTTATTGATTCAAGCGTTACTTTGCGCTACTCCGTGACTTAATAAAACAAAAATTAATTAGGTAATTTCCGCTTTTTTTAATTGCAAACACTACGAGTAAAATGCAATCTCAGTCTATGACGTTCGACGTCGGAGATATGTATTGGCAAAACGCGTTGAGATTATATTTTAGTCGTAGTAATTGCGATAAAACATAGCGGAAATTAGCTAATTAATTTTTGGTTCATACACGTTTTTGATTTAACAAGATGACTCCTGCGTGACCTACCGGTGGTTCAAGCTAGTCTATTATCAGGCTGTAAGTACACAAAATAGTACGCAAGGGTAATACACTATTAAAATAGTGATTATATCATTAATACGAATTTTTTTAAAGTTACTTTTGACGATACAAATTCGTCCATAAACCTTCTTTGAATACGCTTGCCGCCCCACGGAAAGAAACAGAAATCGGCGCCGGCGTGAATGTGTTAAATTTCACTATTTCAAGGTATTTACATTTTCCTGTGAGATGTTTTCTCAGTTTTAATATACATTGTTTTACCAAATTTTAGTATTTAGTTTTAATTGTATTGAACAGTAAGAATTAAATCTTGATAATTGTTAAATTGCATAAATTCTCATACTATTCGCGTCTAATAATTTAATTTAGAAAAGTTTTAAAGTTATTTTGAAATAATCAGAAGTACGCGAATCCATATACCTTAAGCTCGCAATGGTTTTCCTTTCACATACTCAAGTAAAGTTTCTGCGAATCTCTGAAACTCTTTTATCCACATTGATGTCATGGGATTACGATCACTATGATCGTCTACTAAGTAATAAACCCTACTTTTTTCACAGTTTTGTTTTAATTGTATCGCGGATCTTTTTATGAACGTAATACTGTTACGTTATTAACTAAAAGGAAAAACAGATTTTTACCGGATTTGTAGTCTGTTGATCGAAAGCTTTATCGGATTAAGTAAGCTTTTGCTAAGCTCTAAGCTGCGAGCGAAATTATAGCTTAAAGGAAACGAGTATAAACATTCAGTCACTACCGTTTCAGCTATTTCTTTACGGACTATGCGCACACCTTGTCTGTAGTCTAATTATGAATCGAACAAAGAGGTTTTTGGGCGCAAGTCATCACTTTAGGGTTACAATATACCAATCGTTTTTCTCTTTTTTCTTCAAGTAATATAAAATGGGTATATCTTATGGTTTTTAAACCATGTGGTCGCGTTTTTGTGCATGAATTAAACGTGATAAATAATAAATGAATGAAAAACATAGTTATTTTTCGTACACCCAACAGTAACTCGTATCTAAGTTCCGTGACTATTAATTCAATATTCAATGTTATGATCGTTGTTCGTACTGTTTATTTCAACGAGAAATTCTCTCCTTTCCAGATAATTGTATATATTATAATGTTTTATATTTAAATAAGTCGTATCTGTATTGAGTCATATTTGATTTAAAATTCATAAATCTTTCACGATTTTTTTTTGTGGAAATATTTGCAAATTACTTTTTATTATTTCTATTAAATATATTTCTAACAAACAGACGTTAAATAGAAACTGAACAAACATTAACTTTGTACAATAGAAGTATGAACAAATATGTCGGAAATAAATCGAAACTATTCAATAAATGAATGGAAATAATCTAAAAAAATTCCTTGTAAACAAAATCTTATTAGGCACATAACCTTAAGAAATCGCTGCAATAGAATGTGTGTGGGGATACAGAGAGACGCCCTATCAATGACAATATTGATAGATGTAACTCAAGTGAAATATGGAAGTTTTTAGAAGCTCTTGGCATAGATAAATCTCGTAATAATACATCTTATAATTTCGATTTATATCTTCTCAATATGCATTTCTCTTATGATATTAAACAATCTAGATAAACCATCTATGTAACTTAACAATGTCGGATAGTGTTTCTTTTAACTTCCAAGTTGCTTCCTGTGATGTTAAGAAAGTTCTTTCGTCGATTTCCTTTCAAGCAATGGGTTTCAAGCTATGTTGTTTACAAGTATATCTCTTAGTTTTTGATGAAATTATTCCCATAATCAACCACGTCTTTGATCAATCCAACCACGAGTATTTTCCATCAATTATGGAAAAAACCGCATGTTATACCACTCCCGAAAATGACAAATCCTACATCTCCTTCAGATTTTCGACATATTTCTATTTTACTTGTTGAAAACATTATTAAAAACCTATTATCTTCCTTCTTATCTCTCTATGGTTTAATTAGTTCATACCAATTTGGAATTCGTCAAGAACATAGCGAAGTGACTGCTTGTGCGTCTAGATTTTAGCAGCGTTTTAAACTCAGTAGACTTTGACATCGTCTTTGCAATACTTACCTCACATAGGATATCCTTAACATATCTCCGACAGTAACTGAATGTATTCGTGTTGAGGAAGATACCTTGAAATAGTATGACTTTTCAGCAGGTGTCCCTCAAGCTGGCGTTATCACTCCGCTTCTCTTCTCGTTTTCAATTCATGCCATCACTTAAGTTATTACTACTTATTACCATTTATATGCAGACGACTTACACCTTTATAATCATTTTCTCTCCAATGAATATTCTATCGCAATAACTAACATCAATGAGAACCTTCGGTCTAATGGTAAATCCAAAAAAGTCTTCAGCCATGATTATTGGAAGCAGATATATGCTGAATCTATTTGACTATAGCGACATGGAGCCTATTGTATACGATTCAGCTTGCATTCCTTATACGAACACTGTCAAGAATTCGGTACTATATTTTGATGCTACTTTATCTTGGTCAAAACATAAACAAGAGATTAACAGAAAGATGATTTTTCGCATTTCAAGCGTCTTTTAAAGTTTTTACCCTATAAAACCAAGGTTATTTTAGTCAGTATCTGCTTATTCCTTGCCTTAATTAGCAGATGTCTGTTTTCTGGATGCCTCGAGTGAAATGTGTAATAAATTAGAACGTCTTCAGACTTTAGGTACTAGGTTGGTTTAGTCTGCGTAAATTTAATCATTTCTCGGCGTACAGAGCTCAAATAAAATGGCTTTCAGGACGTCGTGAGCGTGAAGTACATGTTCATTCCTTGCTATTCTTAATAATCCTTCCTATCTTCCCTACTTTCGTGAACGCTTTGCATTTCTTATGTCTAAATATGTTGGTAGTACAGACACATTTCTTCTTTTAGAGACCCCTGCGCATCGCACTTCATGTTACAGTGCCTTTTTTACTATTCAGGTTACTAAGTTGTGGAACTCGCTTCCATAAGATATCCAAACTACTCAAAGTCTTGCGGCTTTTAAAAACAAAACGTTTTACTTTTTCATGTCTCAGGAAGCATGATCAATGATATTTGTAATCAACATTTGTTTATAATTTATAATTATGTTATGTTATTATTCATCCACGTTTATATGACAAAATTATTGGTATTAACACTATCGTATGTATTCGTATATCGTATGACATAACCTTTTTATTTTTAGTTAAAGTACACTTTGCTATACCCGCAAAAACACTTTTATTTCTCTTCGCTCTAAGGTTTGCTGAATCTCCTTTATAGTTAAATTCGCCTTTGTACATATATATATATAAATATATAC
>DWQX01000532.1:0-40859 GCA_018245475.1 Pharmacophagus antenor | reverse complement strand
ATATATATATATAATATAAATATTGAACATAAACGTATCATCCTTTGCTTTTGTAATGTTCACAAAGTGGTATGTAACACGATTTTTTTTAAAGAAAGCATTAAAAAAATCAAATAAAAATGAACGAATGATGAAATGTTTGTAAAAAGAGATTATCGGTACGAATATATTATAAATATGTAATATTTATTTAATAAATGCAAAATCAGTGCCAAAGATGCATTGTAAATGAACATTGATTTTTTTGGAGTTAAACCTACGAAAACCGTACACATAGTTATTTGCATTACAATTGTCTACCACATCGGTCAGTGGTGCTAATCGCTGAGGTCATTTCCTATATAGTCTATAATTTAACCAGAAAACATGAATCGTAAACAACATTTCAATGTTTCAAACAAAAGGCGAATGTAATAGGTACCTTTTAAATTTTTTTTATTAGATATTAAACCTGAAAACCGAACTTATCGTTTTGAAGACAATGTAATTTATATTATTAAAGATTATTTTCTGGAACATTAATGTTACACTGATATATAACTATATAGTCAGAAGAGACTCTCATTATACTTTTTCACTATACGGGAACCTGGTTTTTTGCTTAATATTGGATCAATCATTAAAAATCTTATTAGCTGAAAAAGTATAAAGTTATAAATTAGACTATATATAAGTGTATACTGCAACATTACACCACTTAAGCTTAATAAAAATGGTTTAGATGGTAATAATAACTTGCTTTGGCAATTATCGTTATAATAATAATTGTTAATAATACAGGCTTAGTATTATATACATATGTAAAGATACTTTTTTACTTATTTACTTTATAAGATTATTCACTGATGATTGACAGGTCATAGCAACTTCTAAATCAAAGAGTTAATTACTTGTATGACTACTTGCTATACAGCTAGCCCTCCTCTAACACGGTATCTTATAACACGGTTTCACTATAACACGATTCGTAAATTGCGGGAACCCTCCTTCAACACGGCATCCTAGAACAAAGTTTCGCTATAACGTGATGAGAAAACTGCAAATCCTTTGTACATGCAACACTGTATGCTGTACATACTGTACTGTGCTGTACATACATTTATATTTTTAATGAAAATTAAGTGGTTCATGTTGAGTAAAAAAAATAATTGCTTCAAATAAGTTTTGAAACGTAATCCCCCTTTTTGTACTAGCTCTGGGTCTTATGCAACACAGTTTCACACAACACGACATTATCTAGGAACCTAAGTACCGTGTTATAGGAGGGTTACCTGTACTTACTACCAAAACAAACTTTTTCAATTGTAAGAAATGTTGCCCAAAAATAATGAAATAATATGTTTTGAAATTAATTTAATTTAATATTTAATTATGAAATTATGTGCATATAAACCGGTTTTTCGAGAAATATACAGATCTATGAGTCTACAAGTATTTATCGGCAACCTGTTCGTTAGACAAGACTACAAGGTCACTGATACGTGCCATGGTATTTGGACGTTCAAAATTGTTTTAAAGTATCTTGTTCTAAATGTAACAAAACTTTTAACAAATGATTAGATACATTAGACCAACACGAGTAACGGAATCTTTGTATTAATGTAATGAAAGTTTGAACGAATGATATATTTTTGTGCAGAATATTAATAATAATCTTGTACTTCAATGATATTGTTGACTAATTGGTTGCAAATATAAGTGTAAAATTGTAAATTTATACAGCAAAATGAGTATCTAAAAATATACAAACATGTCTAATAATAAAAAAATACAGTTTTGTTTTTGTTTTGGCCCTTTTACAAATACCAAAGAAATTGCAAATGCTTTCAAATTAAATATATTTATTATTAATTATTATTATTCCTTTTTAATAACTAATAAATAAAAAAAAATTTAATCAAGAATTATCAATTTAAGCTCTAATAAACTTTTATTATAATAAACTAAACAAACTTTCCAGTGGCTTCAGTGGGTTCTGTGATGGACTTTGTTGCAAGATATGCTAAGGCACGTGCAATCGCTGGCGGAATGGGAGGAGGAGTAGGAAGATGAGCGCCGATTGGGCGATAGCCATTTTCATCTGCGGTGTATGATAAGCTAAAGTCATTTCCTTCTCTGTCCTAAAATAATAATTATACATTTTGTTTTTAAATAATTGTTTCCACTTAGAATATTGACAGTCCTAGGACGACACAGTATGGTCTTAGAACATTAGCAAGTTCTTAAAAAAGGGACGAATAAGAAAAAAAAAATTGTTGTAAATTAAAATTTCTATGTAAGAGACAGCAGTCTAAAGATTCAATGGATGTTACTAACAGTGACAACAGTTCAAAGAATTCTGCTAACTAATTGTTTTGGTATGTCGAAAAGTGATATACGTAATCGTAATTTTGGTAAAATTTAAAAATACTTACTTTATACTCAAATCCACCATAAACTGCCTCTCCGGTATCGTCATTAATCGTTTTTAATGAACCTTCCTCAAATACTTTCGTTCCATCACCACCTTCGAAGCTGTATTGTGTAAACGAAAATAAATTGCTATAGTTTAATGAGAAAATATATATATACATAAATTATTCTTAGTACAAGTTACCTGAAATGAAAGATTCCGCTATGTGCATACACCAAGTTCTTCTCAGTGACAATCGGTACGATTGGAGGGCGCGTTCGCATTTTTCTTCTTTCTTTTTCAGTATTTATTGGAATGGGCAATGAAGTTGAAGTCTCATTGTAGTCTTGTTTTTCTTCTTTAGGTTCATTATGATTAATAACAACTTGATCATTTATATTTTCTTCAATTTTCGCCTTTTGTACGCCACTTGTAATTTTATTTTGTTTTTTAACAGTTCTGCTTTTACTTTTATCTCTTCCTTCATTGTCGTATCCGATTTTTGATTTTGTGTCAAAAATAACGCTAACCGGTATTACTAAACTCGTTCTTGTGATTGACTCATTATCCAGAGAGTTACCTTTATCATTATTTTCCACTTTCTCCATTTCTGTTAATTCACGAGATAGTTTTCCTATGTGATCCGGAATTGCTTCATAATCAATTTTTATAGGATGAGCTTCTACTTCAGGGATATTTTGAAAGTTAGAAGAAAGTTTAATTGATTTTTCCTTACGAACGTCACCACTGTCATAAACCACTGTAACTGGTACAGATTCTATATTTTCTATTGATGGCGGGTGATTAAATCTATAACGACCATGCACTACGTTTTGTGCTTGTATACAAACTAAATTGATTATACTTACAGCTAAAGTTACGATCAAATTACGTCGTAAAAGCATTCTAGAAAGTTATAATTAATTTTTATAAAGCTGCACAACAACACTGACGCGCTTGAGTTCGTAATGAAGATGAGTCACTAGCACAACTCAAATCCATCTTATACCTCCAGATAACCAAATTACTTGTCTAACAAGATTAAGAAAAATATTTTATAGTTATAATAGGTACGCACGGTATGTTTTCTAATAGTATGACAACAACATTCTTAGCCTTTGAATACACGGCAATCAAAATCAAAACAAATTAATTTAGATGAAAAACTTTTTTATATCATTATTTTGGTGCCCTGTTTCACTTTGCTCAGAGTTAATTCCTCAAAATTATTTAAAAACAATGATAATTTACTTTTAAAAATTAAATTTAGGTAAGATGCCTAGATTATAAAAAGAGAACAAAAGTATTATATGCTACAGAACAATTGTTATACATGTATGAAAAATTTTACCGCAGTAAAGGGTCTTAAATTCAGTAGTTTTTGCGGCAACATGCGAGTAAAGAAACCCTTACAAAATTTTCTAAAATATTTGTTTTGGTCTTTACATCGAATATATAACTAAAATGTGTTAAGTTTAATAAATACGTATAGATTATAATGTAATATAAAAACAAAAACACACTACGGAAACTGTAATTATTGTTTCTTTTTTCACTAGTCAAAAGATTTACATATATTTTTAGAAAAATCCCGCTTGGAAAATGGTTTACGCGGCATAGATTTAATAATGATTGATCGTCACCCTTCGTGTTATATTATTGACACCTTGACGATTGTGCAATTTTCTGAAGAACACATCAGTCTACTGCTAAGGTTGAAGTGTTTAGCATACGCTGAGACTCGTACCTCCGGAGGGCGGGGGGAGGATAGTGTAAATAGATGAATCTTACATATAAGTCGATATGAAGTCTGGAGTATCATTCATTGATTTATTTCGGGAGTGATTAGTTACACAGTATAAAATGATCTGTAATTTAATTTTTCTTAGTATTACTGTAACAAATATCCTGGGGGCACCAACATCTGTGCTACCGTTGGAAAAGCAACAACCAACGGTAATAGCAATTGTTTCACAGTCTGAGGAGTTAGAACCAAATGGAACGTACAAGTTCAGGTAATTTTTAATTTCCTTATCACTTACTACAACATATTAAGAAAAGATGTATTTAGATTTTCAAGAAAATTATTAAGACTAATAATCACTAAAAAAAAATATGTTGACGTTATTAAGAGATTTAATCGATCGATGGCTATTTGCAACGTACAATAGAATGTAATACCTCCGTCACGAGCATTTTTAAACAATCAGTAACCCTTTAGTTACGCCTAACAACGAGATAAGAAAACAAACTTGTTATGATTGGGATAACAAAGCCAAACAAAACAATTGTGCTCATTTTAAGCGTTTAGAACCCGATATTACAAATTTGAAACCCTCAATCTTGAAAATTTGTAAACAAAAGTCTTCTAATTATGGCTCATAAATAGATGTCTTTGCATCTGATAGGATGTTATTTTTTATTATTTTGTATGTGTGGTTAGTACAAAAAGGTAGTCAAACTTGGCAATAAAAATTTATCAATTAATTGTTTGTCTAATTACATCAATCCCACTAGTGACTTTTACTACAAATTAAAAACGACGATTAATAAAATGTAAAAAAAAACATATTTTGTAGTGAATTTATGCATCGGTTTAAACCAATGTTTTTTTTTGTTATTTTTAGATAATGAAATTAGATTATTATTAAAACAATCTTCAAAATCGCACAAAGATTCAACCGCTAATATGTTATCTAAAATATATGTTTCCTATTTTGCCTCCTTAACTGCCTTTTTGGGGTGTCATTTTGTTACTTTTTTTATTTCATTTATTAAAACTTAACTTTAAACCGAAAAGGGCAATTATAATTTAACTACGCAGAAAAAGTTACACCTTCATAAATAAGGATTAAAAGTCAAAAGAGATACCCGTCGAATTAAGAACCTCTATCTTTTCTACGGTTAAAAATCAGATCAGTTGGGTTGAAGATAAGGTCTTTTTAGTTCCTGTTATTAAATATATTGCATTATATTTCATATTAGATATGTTAGATTTTTCTTTGGGTATGATTATTTTAAAAGAATTATATGAAATGTTATAATGAGTTATAATAAATTTAATTGTTTTCGCTTACGCCTATATGTGATAATATATACATAATATATTACTACCTAATGTTATAGCGGCAAAACGTACAACAGCTTCAATTCATAATAATATAATAATAAAATTCTAACAATATTATTGATGTACCATATAGTGCTTATGGCTCAGTGTGAATTGTCAAATACTGTTGCCCTTGTAATTGCCGGCAATAGGAAATTATTTATTATTATAGCTAGGCATCATATATCGCAATAAACAATTCCTAACTGGTAAGGAATAGTGGGTGCACTAGCATAATTAAAAACATTTAGATTAAATACTTTATGGAAACATAAATTTTATTCATTCGATTAATTTAGTTTAATTTTAACGTCTTTGTTTTTCATGTCGTAGTTATGAAACTGGTAATGGAATAAAAAGAGAAGAGACTTCTTATGATAAGATTATTCCTAAGGCTGCAAGTCAAAATAATAGTAGTGAAGAAGGCGGAGAAAGTAATGAAGATGACAACAGTGATGAAATTCATGTACAACGAGGCTCTTATTCATATACTGCACCTGACGGCACAGTTATCACTTTAAGGTAGGTAAACTGTGTTATTAATAAATAATAATATAAATATTATTAGTTTTTAGCAGCCTTTCATGGCGGTTCTTACTAAACTATTACTCATTTCACAGTTATATTGCGGATGAAAATGGTTTCCAGCCCGTCGGTAATCATATACCACGCGCCACTCAATTACCAACGCCAATATCTGGTTTAAAATCAATTGCGATGTTTGAAAATGTAGTAAAAGGACGACGCAATCCTAAACCTGACTCCGTGCTCTTACCTAGTATCATATCAACGGAAACAGTTCCAGGTATAGCTGCACGCTTGGTTGATAAAGATATTATACCAGAAATTATGACTCAAAACACAACCGAAATATCTACAGCTTCTTCGAAACAGTCCCAAAAAAGTTTAGATAAGTCTGCAACAATTATGGCAGATAATGTCAAAGAAAACTCAAATGGAACGGAATCTGTCATCACAAATTCTTTAGAATCTGATATCAATTCGGGAATAATTACAACCACCGAAAACAATCATGTGTCAAATATAGAGGTATCTAATATAACTAATGAAAAGTCAACCACTGAATTGGCAGAAATTACTACCTTCCAATCTCTTCATAAACTAGAAGCTTCTAATGCTAAGGTAAACACTTTAGCAGCAGGCAAAGCCATACATTTACAATCTGAAGCAAGTTCGCAAGAATTATCAACAAAAATCCTAACTGATGCCGAAACAAGTACTATGTCGAACTTGGTGTTTACATCCGATGTTTCAGATGAAAAAGAGGAAGGACAATCTAGAGAAAAAGCCACGCTGGCTATATCAGTAGCTGGTGATAACATGGTAAAAGCGAAAAATTTTATTTTAACGGAAGGCGTTACAGACAATGCTGTTGAAGCATCTACATCCGAGTTTGACATAAGTACTGAAGGAACAAAAGAAAAAGCCAAAAATACTTTTGAGCTCTTTAGCACAATATCATCAAATGATGAAGTCAGCACCTTCGCTCCTTTGGTTTAAAAAAGAAATCAAGTAGAAGTTCATTAATTCAAACTGACAACATACTTTTTTTACAGTCGTTTACAAACAATAGTGAATATGCTCGTTTGAAAATGGTACTTACAAATTACGGAATGTTATTCATCGATGAAAATATTAAAAATGTGATATACAATTGCGTTAGTGATAAGACAAACATTTAAAATATTTTTTTAGATAATCAATGTAAATAATAATTATTTTTATAAACTGCTCAATTTATTTTTTGAAAACATATTTCTGTTTATATAATAATGTTTAGCTTGAATTGTTAAAAGAAATGAAAAACCGTAAAAATAAATTATTGTTGGTGTTATAATTAGCTATCCGACACCCGCCCGCTTTTCTTGACTGAGATATTTTCTTTATTCTGTATTCACTGCTGCTGCTGCTGCTGGATTTGGTGAAGTTTGCACTGTTAGTCTTATTGACGATTATTACAGCTTCATCGAAACTGGCTCGCGAATCTGGTGATCCGCGAGCTATCAATTATTCTGTATTCAGAATAATGCTCCAGTATTTATACCAATTTTTGAGTGTATCGAATCAAAGAATAAAAACTTTCATCCATATTTGGACTCCTCTCTTTTCCCCATTTAGGGGTAAAATTTCAAAAAACCGTTCGTGATGGACTTACACATAGCACACTCAATTACAATAGACACTCTAAATTTCATGTCTTTAGAACCAGTGGTGGTAAGTTATGCGTTGGGATATAGATCAATTAGTCAGTCAGTGAATTAGTTAGGACTTTTTTATAAGTACAGATGATATCTTATAGAAAAATAAACGTTACATTCCAAGTAATATTTTACTTTAACATACTACAAAATAGTAATCTGTTAGTAGATGAGTAAACCACACGCAAATGAAATAAATTTCAAATTAGCAATGAATTTATAGTTCATACTTTACATAATTTTTATGTTACGTCGTTTCCCTTTACTTTACTTGTAAACGTCGTAATTTAGTTTCAAAATATCATAGAGTGAAGAATTAAAAGCAAGCAATGACCAGTTTACACAAAAAATTCAGAGTAAAAATCTTGTTATAAGTTTTATGAAATATGTAGAATTTCTGCATACATGTTGATAGTTTTTTTTTATTTTACACTCTGAATATACATGACATCTGTTTTGTAGTACAGATTTAAATTAATGCGTTGTCGCACTTTGAACTGGCAATACTTTAACAAGTATAACAACATTGATTCTTTTTTTATTTATTTAACTTTAATTAAATTACAATAGAATTGCATTACATTATTCTTTTTTGTATAGAAACGATGTGAATACATTAGAAGAACGATTTCATCTTTAATAAATATCATTAAATAAGTGCGTAATGAAGATCTTCTAGTAAATAAGATTTTGGGAAATATATTAAAAATAATATAATCTTCAAGTCATGAAGAAATTTACTATTATCAAATTGTATTAACAAAACTAGTATTTAGCGCCTGCTATAAAATAAATACTATAAAATGTAACATAACAATTGCTGGTAAAATATTGAGATAAAAATTTATAAATTATCTGCGAGGCTCTATGTTAATACCATACAAAGTTACAATCATAAATATTATGATGTTATAAGTACTACCTTTACATTGTGTTCAAAATATAAAATACTTAATTTAAAAACAAATCTATTTTCATTCATTAAAAATTATTCTTGAAAAATTTACCACTACTCATAATTTTAGGCCCATAAGGAAAGACGTGAGAAAATTTTAATTGTTTATTTAATATTAATTAATTTTTTTTACATAATACGTTATTCTATAATGTTTAACAACTGGAAAAGGTAGAGTAGTAAAAAAATTTACCTGTAATAACGTTTAACAACAAAAAATATGTACATTTTTATAACATGTTCAGTTATACTAGAATGTAATAGTTACTTTAATAATACATATTATTTCTATAAAAAAGACAAAGGAAAATGCTTTAATATTGATATTTGAACGACTTTAAGGTTAGTGCATTTTTGTAAATTAGTAAAAAAGGAATTTTAAGGGTAAAAAAGATTTATACCATAGAAGAGTAAGGAGAAAATATTGAAAGAGGCTTACTAGCGTAACTATATAGTAATTAGTAGTTAGTAGTATAATAACTATAAAGTTATGTGTTGAAAGTAAATAAGCATTAATTAATATTTTAAAAATTAACGAATATGATATTTCATAAATAAATTTTTTCAACCTTTACTAAATTATTATGTGTTAATATTGAACATCATTCATTTAACAATTGAATAGATAGTTTGTAATGCTTCAAAATGGCAGGTTACATTCCATTCATATTTGAATAGATTAAGGTCAGGCATCTCGCGTTCACACTCTCTACAAGAGATGCGCACGTTATTGAAATATGAAGTGTAAACAGTCTCTAAAAATAAAACTCAAAGTCCTCACTGACTGATTGACTTATACATTAACACAAAGCCTAAACCTTCTAGAGACATAAAACTTGGAGCGTATGTTCTTTGTGTGTGTAGTTTTCCACTGAGAGAGTATGTTAAATTTCCATCCCTAAGAGGAGAAGAAAGGGACACTTGAAATTTCAATGAACACACTTGCTGAAGAGAAGTGAATCTTAACAAATAAGTCATAGAAGCACACACATGACGACAAGTAACAATGTAAAATACATACAGAATCGAAAAGTTGCATTTTTCTAAACGTGGGGTGTGTATTTCTCACAAATTCAAATACCTATCTGAAAACTATATTTTCGTTACAATTTTATGAGTTTAAATTATTTTATAATATTTTTTGAAAAATGAATGTAACCTTTTTTAATCATTGAATAAATAGCTATTTTCCATAGAAAGTCCCGTCAAAATTAGTTCAACCGTTTCGGAGATTATTAAAAACATATATATAGACATATATACATACTGGCAATAATTTTAATTGAGTAAAAGTCTGTTATTTAGCAATTTATATGAATTGGTATTACAAACAGACACGACGATTTCATATATATATATATATATATATACATACAAATACTTGTACAAAAGGTATGATAAGCAAGATTTTTTTCTTTCTTTTTATCTTGTTCACCCCTGTTATGGCCAGACAGGGCCTATTCTGTTCTTTGTTATTTGTTTCTTATATGTTATTCACGGTTATTATGTAAATAATCGGTATTAGTTCTGATAGAACATATACCACGTTTACCATTTTCAAAAGCAACTGTTTACATTATTTAATTTTCACGTGTTAGTTGAATGATAAAAGAATTTTAATGTTGAATTATTCAAATACTGTATTCGTTATTTATGCTAAATATAGAGATATAGCAAATAAATAGTAAAATATCTAGTTATGATAATATATAGTGAACATAATACTTAGGTTTTATTATTCTGCCATGAGAGGACTTTATTGTTGACCTGTTCAAATCATGTTTTTATTTTATTTTTTATATTGTAAACCTCATTTAAAGGGTCAATAACGATAATAATGGAACCAAAATCTATTCGTTAAAACTTGTTTGAATATATTATGATCCCACTGGCGACAATTAAGGTTATGAAATTTACTTTTTACAATAATAAGAAATTCAAAAATAAAATTATAATATGTGAAAGCCACATAAAAATGTCATAGAATTTTCTTTAATTTTTTAACACTAATGCAGAAAGATGGTTATGGTATCTGTGTCGCTTTCGTCGATCAAATTACATCGTTGAAGGAAAAGAGTCACGAAAACTTATCGTTCGCAATCTTTCAATTTACAACTGAAGGCCTAGCTATTTATTTAAATCAGTGTTGCAAGTATTTCCGATTACGTAACTGAGATAAAAAATAATACATTGTTAGATAAACCCTATCCAATTCCGTAATAACCAAACAGTGTGAGAAGTAAAAATCAAGATGTATGTATAAATACATTGTCGAAGAATTAAACATATTTTAATGCTTTCAAAATACTAAGTCAAGAAATGTCAAGGTTAGTGCAATTCATCAACGCAAAAATATTTGAAAATCGCGTTTCTCTTCTACGTTTACTTTCATTAGGAAATCAATAACTAGTACACTTTATGTATCATACATGTGGTCGATTTTCTATTAACTGTATTCACAAGTTGCTTACAATATTGTGAATAGAATAAAATCTATTATCTATGCTTTATATATTTTAACATATGCAATATAACTTTTTTTGTTACATATCAGTTTATTATTATATAATATTTTTATTAAATTATCATTTGATAAACTGGAATCTATGAAGGTTTATTTTTAGGTTATATTACTTTAGCAAAGGAAATTAAGTAGTATTTCATAATACTATACAAAGTATTATTTTAATTGTATTTTGTGCATAATTTTATAAATTTCAAGGCTAACGGGCGGGACCCCAATTGAAACTTCAATTGGTTTAGTAGTTTATATGTTAAAACGTAGAGTTAAGTTCTTGACATGGTTTTTTAGTTTTTGTAATTGCGAACACACCTTCGTCTTGACTTATTAGGGTAGTCCACGTAAAATTATTCGAAATGTTGTCAAACACCGCACGAAATAATGTTACTAATTCCATGCGTAATATAACTATAATTCAACCTTGAAAAGAAGAACATAATGTGTCTTCTTAATCTTCGGTTAGAAACAGAGTAGGATGTACGTGGGCTGCCAATGCCACTGAGCACGATTGTGTTCATGTGATAGTAATCATTATAGTATGCTAAAAATTATAGATTTGTATTTATATACCTTTTGTTATTTATAGGAACAGTACACATAACTCAGACATTTCACAACTAAATTTAATAAATGGAAATATAGAACCGCGTCTAATACTACCACTACTATCATTCTAGTATTATATGAAACTTTCATATAACAAGTCGTCGTAAAAACGTTTATAACAGTCTCATTCGTGTGATTTAATTAATACCTTATTTCATATAGCTTTAAACGCTATCATGTTATACGTAAAACGCAAGGGAATACAGAAATTAAAAAATGTCTGTAAATTATTGTATGTCTATTAAATATTTCTGTAAATTATTATTAAACTGAGAGATTGCTGTATATGTTTTAAAAATAATTAATATGAAGAATCCAATTAAAGGTTATGAAAAAATATTTTCAGTGATATATATGTAAACATGACTATACACATATATATACATATATATGAATACCAGTGTGCTGCTAGAAGAAAAATATAATTTTTAAATTACCGATTTCTTTCCACAAATATTTTTTATAAAATGCATTGTCGTTAAGTAATTAAAGAACATTTATCACATTCCATATTTGAATCGATAAAAATTGTCCAGCTAATTATACTAAACATATGTTATTTTTTCTTTGGATATTTGACATATACATAAGTCAATTAAATGTTAATACACAAATTTGTATTTTATTTAATATTTTTCGCACAATAAATAATTTCGATATATTATTGTGTAAAAGGTGACAAATTTATTTAGAAGGCGAAGTTCACCAAGGATGTGGTTTATGTCACAGATGAATCACATTTACACATTTTTGTTCTGTTTAATAATGACTAAGTGAACTTAAATTTTCCATTTATTTCGTGGGGAAATTGTATAATATTCTTTAAGTAGTTAAAGATTATTACGCAATTTCGCGAGAAATTACACAATAATCTAATTAAAGCATTAGACCTCATTATATTTTTTTTTTTACTTCATCAGGTGATTGGACCATATGCTGCGTTCTACTGTTACTAACATGTCCTGTTTATTACAAGGTAAGTTACGCTTTGGCATTAGTCACATTGAGACGTAAGATGATATAACACAGTAATATGTTACCTAGCAGCTAAATTGGCACTGCGGTGGTACTTACCAATGTGGCCTTTTAAATATGAAGCCCGACTCTAGGTGCTTCTTAGCATAAATATCTTTAATTTGTTTTTTTATTTGTAGTTTTTTAACTACAAAATAACTTTGTATGATCATCTGATGCCCTTTTCGGAATAATAAAATTGTAACTAAACATTTCTTTTTTTGTCATTAACTTAAGTTGTAACGAAATCTCTTAGTTAATTTATTAGCCAATAAAAAATATGTACACCTCTAAATAATTGTATATTTTAAGAATGGTATATGCAATTTTATTCGTGGATTTCTATTCTGATGAATTCTTAGCAAAATTTAAAACTCAAGAACAATAAAAATAATGGTGAAGGAGAATTTAATCAAAACATGTTTAGTTATTATGTTTATTTGATGTAAATAAATTAACCAAATATAACTACGAGACAATAAATGCTTAACTTGTTGTTCTTTTGACATTTAGGTAGGAGATACACTGAATATAATTATTGAAAATAGATGAGCGGCTATTAGATTTTTAAAGCGGATCTCAAATAAACGCGACATTTTATTTTTTAATTTACAACATTGTACTGTAATATAAAATCATAATTTATGCACGTTTTTAGAGTTGCTTAGACTTGGAACAATGATAAGCGAGTACGACTGAATAAACCCATATGGTATTAAGTAGTGTCGGCAAATTTTAGAGATGATTAACATAACCTATTCTTAGATACAGCGGTTACAATTGAAAAAATGGATTTCGTCATCACAGAGAGTATTATACTATAGAGGAAATTTCAAAAAAGTGATACTATGCTTTTATATTGCTGTGATGGTAAACAGAACTTTTAGCATACAGTATTTGTGTCAAGGACTTTAAAAATTCTCTCACAGTCCCCGATACGTTGTTCGCTAAATATTTATTAAAACATCTCTAACATTTTATTTCTCAATATGACTAACATCTCTGAATCTTTCTGTGAAAAGAAAGTTATTGATGATTCGCAAAAACTTGTGTCCAGAAGTTAAGAAAAATCTTAAAACATAGTTATTATATTCTTAGATTAACAACTATAGCGACTGCCTTTCATTTAACTTTTACTAAATATGGTATAAAGGATTTAAAAAGCAAACTATAAACCAAAAGTAAAACTTATAAATCCAATGCTATGAACGATTGATACCAGGTACACTTTCATAGCATTTTTTTTTAATTTTTAACTACTTATTATGTAAGGGCAAGATCGAAAAACCGTTTGCTTGATATTAAAAACTATAAGTAAAATAAATGTAATTGTCCAGACTTGGATCGGGATCTAATTAGCACTATGTTCTTAATTGATGGCGGTTTAAGTTCCAAAATAATTAAAAGTTACAAATAATTAAAACTAAAAGCATCTGAACTAGTGTGTCGTACACGGAACCCATTTCATAATAACATTTAAATAAGAGATGACACGACGAAAAAAGTAATTGAAAAGTAATACTTAATTTTATCAGAAATTATAAACAGGTGCAAAATTATCGTTCCGCACTATGTTATATGTATTATGTATATTTTAATAAAAGAGCTATCAAAAATACAGTTTCAAGAGAAATTGCTATTTTCAATTTCAATATTATATAAATTATAATAAAAAATAAATATGTTAATTTTATATATTTTTTTTTGTGATATACTAATAATTAATCTTTAGATACGCATCAAATTGTAAACCTTCTCCTTATCGTAGGTTAATTAAAAAGAACTTGAAAATATAGTGTATGAGTTGGAAACCTAAATGCAATAGTCACTATCAAGGCTGTCTGGGCACGTCAGTCAAGTGTAGGAAAGCACCTTTTCCAAGATAGTCTGATCTTACACAAGCTACAGCGGTAACTGATACTAACATGTAACTGTAGTGCTAAGCAGCAACAATGCCCATTCTTTATATAAGTAAACTTTACAACATTTATGCGCTTACCGCAGAATGAATGATTTTATAATAATTAAAAAACATTTTCACCAAACAACATCAAAACTCTAAACCAATATTTATGCGAAATTTTTTTTTTCAATTGCACAATTTGTAAAATGTGAAATAATCATAAAATCAGAATGTTGACATATTAATGGAGTAGGAATCTAAATGCAGTGTCGAAGATGTCGTACATTACGACCTCCGCAAAAGTCACAACCTTGCGTAAACACTAAGGTATGAAGATAAGAAATAGTAGTTGCTAATAAAGGCTACGTTATACCTTGCCATCTACTATAGGATTGTAATTTTACTTGATGATATTATAATAAAAATAGTTCATCACCTTTTGCAGTTGAACCAGCACACAGCATCTACGAATCGGGTATGAAAGTGTGATGGCTCAAATCAGACGGCGAGTAAGTGGCAGGGGTGAAGTATATAAGTAAGCGTATAACTACCACTGTGACACAGTTCCGACGAGACTTCACGTGTTTCAATACTGTACGCATTATAACCAAAAATAACAATGAAAGTACTGGTAAGTTCAAAGCCTTATTATCAGAGGTTCTTAATAATTGAAAATAAGGTCAAAGGCAAAAATTGGCATTTAATATTTCGAACAACATTTTAACACTAGGGCGTAGTAATTTGAAAATTTTATTACTAGAATTCGTAACTAAGATGTACGTGATTAACTCAAGACGAAATGTTACTTTAGCGTTTGTGAATTTCCGCAATCACCGCTTGCGAGATGCAAACTCGAATAGGCACGGTTGTTGAACTTTGACATAATGTTTGCAATAGTGCATCAACTTGTATTATTTTTAGATCATATTAATCAACATTTGTTTTACAGGATAATATGTTCATTTAAAGTTAATTGTATTTTTAAAACAATTGAATTTCTACTTATATAGTAAAGGTGAGAAGAGGCTTTAATTTTTTTTTTATATTTAGAAATATTGCATAAACTATAATTTTCATTTGACTTTTAAAAGACAAGCAATTTATAAATCAGAACCATCTGAGTGATCTAGACCTATAAGTTTGTTATAGTACATTACCTACTTTTAAAAACGATCCGTTACACGAACGATCTTGTTCATCTTGTCGGCAAGTTGCATAACATCGCTTTCTAGGTTACGATGTGTTGGACCTCATATGTTTTAAATTTCGCTAACAGGGGACAGGTGTAAAAGCTCTAGCTTTAATATTACATATTAAATGATCAAAAAATCATTATTTTAATTGCCAAATGTCGTTTTAGTTGTGACAACTAGTCAGATTATTGAAGTTTTACATCCAAACATTTTTTGTTTATGTTCAAATATTTACAAAAACTTATATAAAGTTTACAATTTATTATAATACAAATGTTAACCGTTTGTATAACAGTTTGCCGAGGTCGCATAAGTCACAAAGAGCAAATATCCTAGTCGACAAAACTGCAAATTTCCTTTTTGATTCATTCTCTTAAATTATTTTCATCATTGCTTATCTTTCTATGATCTATTGTTCGAAAACTAGTACTAGTTTTATAGTTTACTTTGCATTAAAAAAAGTTTGGTTGTTATAATTAATTAATAATAACTAACTTACCTCGAATTCACAAATACGGTATAATGTAAATATTTGTAGGTTTTTAAAAAAAAGTTATTTATTTTTGTACACTGATTACGGTCGTACAATGAACAGAAAAAAAAGTTATTTAATATAATAGTGGGACTGAGTAAACAGGTTAATATAATTCGTCTGGATACATAACACATAAATGTGCACCACTTTGTAGTAGATCTAATACTGTTAATTGTGTACGTACGTTTCGGATGAGAGCTTACAATTAAAGCGTTATGTACCATCACTGTACATAACTCACTCACAACATAACGCGATTATAATCGTACGTAAGGAAAAAAAATTGTTAACTGATTAATTTCTTCCTACGTGCATAACTGATGACGTTGAAATAATTTATTAAGTAACATTAGAGCTTATTTGTTGTCTTGCCAAAAAACAATATTAAATGAGGCAATCGCTGATACCGAAGGCCGAGTCGAACGGTACGACGTTTTGAAAGAGATGACCCTAGTTACGTAAAAGAGAGAAAAATTTTTAACAGAGCTATTTTCGATGCTAACGAAGCATATCTGAAGAGGCGATGATTTCAATGAAAACAAAGCACCTGGGGACGTGCAACTGTCGAGACATGTTTTACTGGGGTCCACTTTCGCCCAACCTGCGTGTCGAATGTATCAATTACGCAATTACGGAGCCCATTGTATCCGCTCCACCTTATCTCTTGCAACATTATGAATATGATTCACTTCGTCTAGATAACATTACTTTTTTATTACAGTTTTAATAGAATTGGTAAATATTATATGATATATGCTATTAAACGGTCAATATGAAGGTATTATGAACTTGGGGTTTCGGATTGGAATATCATTAAATTTGTTGTTTAGTTACATAATATGTACAATGTTAGTATTGTTATTATGAATTGCCATATATTATTTAATTAAGTTCTATTGAACTACGTATATTTTATTATTATTTTAATTTTGTTTTAATTCAAATTACAGGTAACATTATCCGCAGTGCTCGCACTGACGACGGCTCTCCCTCAAAGGAGAGTTTCGTTGAAGCCCGAAGTTCAACAGGTGGACCAAGTGGCAGCTGAACAAAACTACAATTACCAACCCGACTACAGACAACTAGAGTACAAACCATCCAAGCCCATCGAAGACTTCAGACCTAAAGTAGAGTTGGAAAGTAGCACCTTCATCCCCATAATTCGTTTCGATAAGGAACAAGGACTTGATGGAAGCTACAAGACCGCGTAAGTGTGATTTACAATGAAATTACATAAAAAAAACATGTTATTATAATAATTGAGTTTAAGTCAAATTATCTGTGTAAATAATGGAAGTTAATACAGTTTCGCTAATTATTTACAATAATTACAATATTAATCAAATTAGACATAGTTATTATTTTGTGAAAGTCTTCAAAAAACGGAGTTTATAAAAAAAATATTTGTATTAAATGAAATTGTACAACCGTAACTTTTACTAATATACTACACGTACGCGAAAAAAAAATTTTTGTTCGTTTTATCTATATCTTTCATTTACTATAATCAAAAATGCATAACTTATTACTTGATTTTTTTTTTAGATAAATTAGTGATTATTTCACATCAAATTTGACAAGAAGACAGGTTTGTCTATAAGCCTGTGGTTAAAAAGCAAAAACTCATAAAGATAAATAAAAAGGAGACAAAAATCATTCTGATCACATATAATCCTTTACTAAGATACATCTTCTTACCCATGTTTTTCCCTATACTTTTTACTAATATTTATTAGTTACATCATTTCTTTTCTAAACTACTTATAAAATTAAAATTTACAGATACGAAACCGGAAACAACATCCAGGCCTCAGAAGAAGGTTTCCTAAAATCAGTCGGTGAGAACCAAGACGCCTTGGTTCAGCATGGCTTTTACTCATACACCGCCCCCAACGGAGAAGTCATCAATGTTGAGTACACCGCCGATGAGCTCGGTTTCAGGGTCAAGGGTGACCACATCCCCACCCCACCGCCGGTGTCACCTGAAATCCAAAAAGGTCTTGATCTTATCTACGCCGGAATTAAGGCTAACCAGGTGCGTTAATATTGTTTTTAAAAACATGTTATTCTGTTTAGATAACATCTAATTTTTTCTTTTGCTTTTAAAAATAATAGAAAATAGAGGGCATGTTACTTGAATAATATTTATTATTTAAATAAAATTTGATTGTGCCTGATATTTTTTTCCGAGTATTCATTTAGTTTTTTTGTATTGTTAAAATTAGGTATCAATTTTTTTTATATTTTACATCTCCAAGACTTGAATTTTAATCAATGCATGTGAAGAATAAAAATCCATTTTTAATTGCATATTCTTAAGAAAACGTACCTATTTGATAATAGTGGTTATATGAATATAGATAATCTTGAACAAATATTCCATGAATTTAATATTAACGAAATAAATAATGTCTCTTAGGAGCTTAAAACTCATGTTCTCAATATTTTTTCTCTTTAGGAACGTGCTGCATTAGAAGCCAAGAACAACCCTGAAGCCGCTAAAGTACAAGAAGAAAGGGCAGCCCTTGATTACAAAGGCTTCTACTACCAACAATAGACGATTAGTGTTATTATAATTCAAACTCCATTTAAAAGACTTTATACATCTTACAGTACACGTCCAGAAATAATAACAATACATGAATATTTGTATATCGTAATTTAAATCCGAGCATTCTATCTGAATGCCGCACTACTACTATCAATCGATACTTAAGATGAATAATATAATCATGTATTGGTGAGAATGCTTGTGCTTTAATACATAGAAACGTGTACTACTTATTATACATAGAAATATAATGGTTCATCAAGTCATACTTGTTCTTAAGCGTTTTTATAGGGGAAATACATACTCATTCGAAGTGATACAGACGTAGCAAGTGTTTAATACGTACTAATATTATAGTTTTGTACATATAATTTTAATTAATGTTTTAACTCAAAACATTAAGTCAATAAAAATGTTAAATATGTTTAATTATTCTTTCGTTTTTACTTCTACCTATTACATTATCTATAGAAATTACACCGGTACTATTTAACGTGCCAATTTTTAGAAAAGAAGGTGAAGAAAAAGAATTTGATATCTATTCATTACAGTCTATATATGTATTTCACACAATTGTACCTAAAAGCTAGTTTACTTAAAGGAAATTATTAAAAATATTCAACTGAAAGTTTGATACTTTGAAAGGTGGCAAAGGTAAACATGTGGTTCATACAAACAGAAATAACATTACAGTTATTCTTCATTGCAAATTGTTTAAGTTCAATATCACTAATGAACTTGGGACAAAAATTGATCTAATTTTATGCTAGTTGTTCTAGTCAAACACCTACAAAGTAATTGTTTTCCTCATACATATAGTTGTAATGAATACCATTTTTAATGTCAATTAAATTAATATAATGGAAAAGAAGTATTATTTCTTAAAAAACATAATGCATAATATTCGTACTAAAAGTAAAAAACAAATGTTTTTACTTCTTAACATGAACAAAAGCGAATAACTGCATGATATGGCTCGAATCGCAAAGCCCATCTTTGAGAGGAATCGTTAGGCTGTTTTCAAGGTTAAGTGAACTCGTTCAGCGACTGAATAACGAAAGCGAGTTTTTCAAGTTACCTACTTGCTTTTGTTAAGTTAAAATTTAGCCATTTATTATAATGATATAATAAATAACATAAAATTGGATTTACTATTGAATTTGCTATGTTCGTTTCTTGCAATGATCTATTTAAAGAAGTCATAATAATATCAAAGACTTCATTTCACCATTAACAAAAAAAACCATAACAACAAGTTTTTTATTTAATATGAAACGGCAATGATAATGAGGAAATCTCGGCGGTTAATATATGATGGCCCATAGCAATTTGGCCGATGACAGAAGTAGTAAATCCATTATATAACAGTTTTAAATGTTAATCATTATGCTCGTAGCCTTGATATATTATATAAGATGCTCCATTAGTTCAGTAACACGCTCTCTGTAGCCCCAATAAAACCATACAAGAATGTTTGTATTTAGCTTGGCAGAATCGGTTGTTATGGTGGTACTATTACATATATGGTTTAGCAAAATGTCTTACCTCTAGTAAAAGCTGGAAACAAACATATCTCCAAAAATATAATACAAATCAACAATAAGTAATACTTAAATCTTTTAGTTTACAGATTTGTGTAAATTTTAATCATCGACTCTTAAGATTATAAAGAAAATTTTAATCATTCTCCAAATTGTGAACTTTATCACCATTTTCGAATTTCTTATGAAATATAGAAACATAGTTATATTAATTTATTCTTTTCAATTATACTTTCTTAGAACGGCTTTTATTATATATATATACTCAGTGGTTGTATAAAAAATCTTGTTAAATGATTAATCGCGACACTCCATGTGAATTCCATTCAAATCTTTATAAAAAAAGAAAATACTAAGGAATTTCCGAAGTTTTATTATCCTGTTCATATTTAATAATAAATAAACTTTGATTAAAAGATATTGAAATATTTTACTTACAAAAAATTATATTAAAAATGTAATATGAACAAATATACATGTTTATGCTTTTGATACATCCAGGACTCGATGTGTAAATCTTCTAACGTGTCGAAATAGGCCGACCGGTTTTACAAACACGTTACAAATTATAATTTATAAGATTCCATTTATTGATGCTACGATGAAACTTTGACCTTTAATAGTAAAACTTTTATGCATTAAATCAGGTTATCTATGAATCAGTTATGAGCAAATACATATGTTATTGCAGGTGGCTACCGCAATAGATCCGGGACACGATTTATTATATTTATATCTAAATGGATTTTTACAATAAAGATCTTTTTTTCCAAATTTTTTAATTAAGCTAAAATAACTTGTATGAAAAAATATAGTCTCGTATTTTGGTCACATTTTATCATCTAATACGTCTAATCATAAATCTGCTATCGAAAATATTGATAACTTATTTTTAGTGAATATTTATGTTTGATATGCGAGAATATCAGCAGCCAGGTCAATTTTTATTATGACATAGACCTCCTCTAATTTCCACTTGATTCTCTTCTATTCAAGTGTACAATCTTGTATTATGTTAAATTATAAGTTGAATATTTTAATAACCATATTTTTTTTGAGATTATTTTTATTACATGTAACCAAACGTCAAATCTTGAAAAAAGTAGCAAGTGCATGTATATTTTTTCACTGAGTTTGTATTTCAATTGAATCACAATTCAAAATTATGATAACATATATCTGGTTATATGTAAAACTCATTTTCTCATTAAATTACAGCATATTATTTTCTGTACTGTTTATCCACTCTGTAAAAAATTGTAATAACTTAACCATTGAAATTTAGTGTTTTCTTTTGCTTAATCTCACCATAAGTTGACCTGCAGGAAAAAAATTTTATAGGTTTTATTCAATCAAAATTTATAACGATTGTTGCATGTACTCTGTTAAATAAAATAACACTATAACGGCAACATTTACGGGGTTTAACAGAATAATATTATATTAATACTATATAAAATATTTTATTTCTATAACAAACCGATAAAAAAAAGTAAAATAAAAGTAATATTATCAATAAAACGTTTCATCAAAGATACTTTATATCAAACAAGTAATTTCTTAACTAGTAATTGAGGAATTATAACATTTACATTTCCTTTTGCATACTATAAATTTCATTATAATACATTCTATCCAATGTCGACTGACAAGATTACTTTAGTCCAGTCAAATGCCACGAGCAGAACTGGAATCAGGGGTCAATAGATATTGCGATGCGTCTAATGTATTTCATAATTAGACCCCTGATCTTTGTTACCATGAATCGCATGACTGACGGCTGGTTTTCAGCAATTTCAATCTTTACCGCCTTTTAGAATTGCACTTTAAAGCAAAGGTGTTATTAGTAGCATAACATATTACTTTGATGTAACACAACTACAAACACTAACGCCGAAACAAAAAAAAAAACAAGTTTTCACTGTCTTTTTCAGTAATTGTTCATAAAAATGATTAAAAAAATGGGGACATGGTGAAATGTAAATGAAAATTAAATAAATTTTATAAACTACTGTTTCAAGAATAAATATATCTGCTTCGTAAAATCTGAATATAAACGGAAACGTCATTTATAACACATATTTGTTACGGTTAAAAATTGAAAAAACACGTGTATTATTAAAATACTTTCTTTTTCTCCGAAAGAAAAATTAATAAATATTAATCTTAAAATTTGGAATTAAAATATAAAGATCAGCCGTAGAAAATATAAGAAAAAAAATTATGTATTAATACTTCGTTGATCAACGTTTTCGTAGTCTGCGATCTTTATATTTTAATTCCAAATGTTAAGATTAATATTTATTAATTTATCTTTCGGAGAAAAAAGAAAGTATTTTATTAATACACGTGTTTTTTCTTTAATTTTTTATTGGTTATGGAGATCATCCGTGTATATCCCTTATCACAAGATCGCCCCATGAACACGAGTGTCATCACGTACAACATAAATGTACAGATAAACAAATATGATACGTATTTACAGGCACATCTATTTCTGACAAAACACACGTCTCGATAAGAAACCCAAAAACATTGGAGTGTTTCCTTATGAATCGTAATAAAATGTCTATACGTCTTCACACTAATCTCGATAAGTAAAATCCGATTGCACTGCGACGACGGGTTACATGCTTCTAGCCGCTAAGAGATTGAGACCATCTTTGCATATTTCATTATACAGGAAATTTATTGACTTCACGTTCCTTAGTGTAATTTATACAACGGTTCCGTAGTAAGATATTTTTAAATTTTTTATTATAACTTAATTTCGTTACTCTAAAAATATTAATTCAAGTCATACTGGCTTTTTAAACCTATTAATATTTTTGAACTTTTAACATACCACTTAGTGGTATATAATGAATTTTGAAAAGGTAAGTTATTTACTACTCAAAGTTTAAAGCTTAGATAGAATAAGAGTTGATTATACGAGAAAATGTTTAAAAATAAACTATACTTTGAGAGAATTGTTCTTATAAAAAGTATTATATTATCTGACTGCTTGCGTGTGTTGACTTTTCACGGGTTCGTTTCTCTGGTCATTGAAATACTTGAGTCGTACGTTGGTAGGGTTTTCGAATCCGTTTGACTAGCTGCCACTCTTAATGTCCATCTGCCGCCACAACTACATTGCTACTGTTGCTGGGAGATGTTTTCACTGTTAGTCTATTTGGTGAATATTACAGATTCATCTCTTACTGGCTCTCGAAACGGGTGACCAGTAACCTATTAGCAGCATTACTGTGTTCCGGCAGTCAAATACGTACGAGCCAGGTGTACTCTGACTGAACACGTAATAACGTGACAATCAGGCTATAGATTGATGGATGAGGAAGATCAGGTGAATTCAAGGTCAAGCGTTAACCCATAACCTATAAAGAAAATTCATAGGCCCTTTCTAAATTTTTTACTTAATAATTTGTTTTAAGATGTTAACGTTTAGTGCAAAAATAGTTATATATGCGCGCGGTATACTGAAGTAAACACGATGATGTTACTGCAAGGTAACGTGTACTCAACAGTTTACACGTTAGCTACTGTATTATTATTAATTTGTGTTCTTTGTGTGGTATGTTTTGATGTGTATTATTTGTCTATTTTCTATTCTTTACACTCGTTGTGCGATCTTGATATCTGCAGGAGGTTTAATTTTAACGACGAAAAAATTTTTATTTTAAGTTTAATATTCTCAGTAATCAAGATTTCTATTTTGAAACCAGAGATTATATATATATATACATATATTAATTTTAATGATTATAGCTTTATTTTTTTCCGATAAATATATAGCACAAATATTACTGGTGCAATGCGCGTCAAAACTTGAATGATCATAACTACAGTGCTCAGGAATAAAAGTAACTGGCATTAACGGTGAATGCGCGAAAAATTATTTAATATCTGTGCATTCGTATAACAATTACCAAGTTCCCGATGCTTTAATCGATAAAAACAAATAAAGAAGAAAAAACAGTACAAATTTCATACTACTAGCAATTACTACGTTTAAATAATTACAGAAGAGTGATAATTATTATTATCAATAATAAGACTGCCCTTTGTCAAGCGTTTTAATTAAACAAAATTGTTCCGCATAGAACAAATTAAACTAAATTTTCACTCATATAGTGCTGTCATTTATTTATGTAACTACCAAACATTTTTTTAAGGTAACTTCATGCAATAAATTTTAAGTTTTAGGTCATTCTAAGAGCTTGATAATTATTAAATTTCTTCTATGAAGGATTTTACGTAGTTCATTGTCAGTTATTAGCTATCCTTGGTAGCGGATCACTGCCATTTTAGAATAGTATCCGAGAACGCTGTCGGTACTCGTGTCCAGATGAACCTTTTCATTCATATTATTTTTAATCTTTAATGAACGGCTTCATTGCACCTCACATAGATTAAAAATTATATTTAAACTTCGTTAGATTCTTCATGCGTAATATGATAACTAATTAATTTGCAGCACTCATTGTTTTTTGGAACCTTTGCTATCTATTACTACTCGTTTACATATGATTCCATGTATAAATATTTTTATTTATACAGGAAAATTAGTAACGCAGTAAATAAATTCTCTAAGGACATAGCATTACTATTACACCTACATAAAATGGACATATTTATTGAATGTAAGCGATTAAATTTGCATATTATTTTATTACCGAATAATAGCAAAGTTTAGAATGATTTATTGTAAATGCTAAGGGACAACTAAAAATCTTCGAAAAACCTTTTAAATCAATTTTAGTTAGTAAATAATAGTTGCTACATTTTATTGAACAGGAAATTTACATTGTACGTAAAATATAAACTTAATACATCTTTTTATATTCCTAAAATATTACAAAATTTAAGAATAAGATATTGTTATGATGGAATTCTTTGTAGTGTATTTAAAATTATCGACGCTTTACGAGCAATGATAAGTACTCAAAACTATGCAAGGTAACTTATCACAATCAAATAAATTGATTTAATTGAACTTCCCCGTTCAGCAGAATACCTCATACAATTTCATTTCTATTAGTATTTTTTAATTGTACATATGTATGTATGTAATTGTATATGTTTTACGCATGTGTGAGTTTTGTTTGATGAGTTGTCGGGATGCGCTGCGATGGGCTGCACGAAGTTCATAGGTAAAGAAGACGGTATATAAGCCACTTGCAGTGTCATTTAGCACACATCCGAGTTGTGTTCGTCTGAACCTGGACCCTTTGTACCATCGCCTTTTCTACTCTGTAAATATGGTAAGAGACTTTATTAAACGATTATGTTAGTTAAAAAAAAACCTTTTTTTTTATAAAAAAAAAGGAACGAATTTAAGAAACTAGCTTTTGCTAAGTAAAGATAAGATTGTGCATAAGAACATTTTTTTGTATTTTTAAAAACCCTTATCATAGGATTTTTAATACCCTTATAAGGATAAAATCCGCTAAAAATTTCAATTATAAATTATATTACTTAGGATATTACTTTAATATTTAGACCCAGTCTCGCAGATACTTTTTAACTGATCTTTTGAAAGCATTGAACACATCACTGTAGTTTATATCGACCTGGAACACTGTTATATTAAAGTAATAAAAATTAATAATAGCTTTAAAATTGATATATTCCTCCTTATCAATTTTTAATAAACTTTTACTCGTGCAACGAAAAGTTTAAAAACGATAAACGAAAAGCACCCGACGGTGGAGCTTTAAAGTCAAAAGCCCTCTTTAAATCAAAAGCTTGTTGGCGTGTCAGAATGGCGCCTTGTTTCTGTTCTTGCCTTCTAAATGAACTACACCTTTATTTTAATATGAAATAACATTAACATATTAGTTAAACAGAATTAGTTTTAATTGTTAAGTAATAAGGAAACTCCCACGTATACAAAAATTAAGAAAGAATGATAAAAATGGCGCTGTTTCAACTACAACATATATAAAAAAATATTCGGCTTTTATAAACAGTTTTTTTTTTCATATTTTCGCCAATTCTTAGAAGAGTTAAACAAAAAAGTAAATTTTTAATTTTTCTTTCACATTTTGGTTTTATTCCATAACATGTTATATATTTTTTTTTTTCATTACGTTAAAAACAATTTTCTCTCAATTTTCTTATTAATATGAATGTCGATAAAGATAATAAAAATTGCCATTTCATGAAACGGATATTTGTTTAACAAGAAGCAGGGCTCATTTGTAATATAATATAACTGAGAATAGTGAATAGGATTTAATAAAATTAAATTATTAAAAAGTAAAAACAAATCGTAAAACCTCTTTTATTATAAGCACTTCATGAGAAATAATCTGGTCACGACAATCTTTTTCTTTCCTGTATTTAGAATTATGCTCGACACGTTGATGCCAAGATGAAAAAGTGAAGTAAAGTTATATTTACTTCTGTTAAGTTACTAGTAGTATCAAGAATAACAATTGCTTTTAATAATATTATTTCGTAGTGAGAAAGTATGTAAGGAAAGAAATATGATTCGTACCAAACGTATCATATTTCTTTATACTGCTGTAGTAATCCACTGCTTAGTACTAGAAAAATGATATATAACGTACTAAGTATATACGTATAAGTGGTATCACTAAAATTCTTACAAAATGCAAAATCGACTTTTTTACTGTCTACAGTAAAAGCCGTAATTTTTTTTTAATTTTCAATTGTGTAATATTGTTAGCATTCATAATTATATTTAATGACATAGATTAGAATGAATAATAATATAAATACATGAATACTATTAAAACCTAGTGGTACCTACACATATTATAGCTTGAATGTCATATATTATAGAATCGTCATTTCATTTTGTAACTAAAATACCTGGTGTATTTTTGGCGCATACTATAATTAGATTTCTCAACTTCTTACTTCTTTCTTAGGAAATAAGCAATATCTAATGTGCTTATTATAAGGATAAAACTGTGTTATAAAACAAAGTCATGCCTCTTATCTCTATATAATTTCTATGAACAAATGCATTTATATTAAAATTATTATTGATATCATTGAAGTACCTGCTTTCTAGCTAATTTTTTTCTAAAGCACAATTGTACGGAGTGTCACCGCAAATATATAACAATTGCCTTAACACGACTTCACTCACGCGTTTTATTGTTACTTAAGCAACTACTTTCGACTCTCCCTTCCGGCATGTTTATTACGTTGCATTAAATCGTGAATACACGAATTTCGTTCAATGATAACAGATTATGTCTGCATAAGTATTTATATATATATAAGACTTTAAATTCTTCCAGATTCCTCGATAGCAATTTGGATTGCTCATTAAATGAAACATACGCATTCATAAACACAAGGTTTAAATTTGTAAATGTAAAAAAAATCTGAATATTTATAGACATTTAAAGAATCAAAAACACACTATTGATAAAATTTTATAACGATACATGGTATTATCTTTTATAAAGGTATTAAGAGTTTCATATATGTTTTTTAAAAATATAATTTCGTTGGCCATAATACCTGCTGTTTGAATGATTAATTAAATAAAACCGTAAAAAATAATTGCAAATTTATTTTACTAGGCGCTTAAACAATGATATCTTTCTTCCATAGATCTGATATAATAAGAGTAGATAATACTAACAAAATACAAACGATAGTTCTTAAATGTAATACCGTTTTCTTTTTTTTCAGATTTTTACGGTAGCTTTAACTACATTGATTTTTGCCTTCAGCGTACAGGCACAACAGCCCAAAGATGTTATACCTATTTTGCGGTATGAATCAGAAGGTCCAAACGTCGACGGTTCATACAAATGGCTGTAAGCTAATTTATAAAAATTAAATAAAAAAACCTGTGTATTTTACTTACGTTGATATAAATAATAATCTCAATGTGAGTCCAATCCGATAAAATAAGCTATCTCTTGTAAACAGTGATATTTTGAACGTGCTGATATTCACATGGACATAAACACAAATAAAAACTTGTGACAGTTTTTATAGTATACCAAATGTGAGAGCTATACAAAAGAAAAAGTAGTAATTTGGTAAATCAAATGAATTTTCACAAATCGAAATACTTACCATAAAAACTAATCATTAAATGGTAATACATTTCTAAATTAAAAGTATCGATCTTGTATCAAGAGCTATCTTCCAAGAAAAGTTCCATTAAAATCATTCTAGCCGTTTCGGAAACAATTCGAAATAAACAAACTGTCGACTTTTTTAATTGCTTTATTGGCATTATATTGTGTTAACACTGATTTGAATTAAGAAAAAATATTTATTATAATATTTCCAATAGACATCAATTTTATTTATTTGTTCAGACAAATAATGTTCTACCTTGTATAGTAAGAATAATTTTACGCTTAAAATAGCCTGAGTATAAAAAAATTAACAAGCAACGTACCATTAAATAAAATTAATGAACTTACGTAATTTTTAATAAAACACAAAAATAATTAAATTACTTGCAAATTTGTTATTCGTTTTAAATTAATACTAAATAATATTTTTGTCCATCTTTGTGAATCAATGTTTCTATTATTATTTCAACACAGCTACGAAACGGGAAATGAAATTAACGCAGAAGAGGCCGGCTATGTAAAGAACTTTGGAAAGGGTGAAGGCGAAGAAGAGCAGGTAGCACAAGGAAAGTTTAGTTACAAGGCACCTGATGGAAGCATCATTTCGCTACAATATGTTGCTGACGCTAACGGTTTCCAACCACAGGTAATTATTTATATATTTATTAGTCACGCTTATTAACCTTCGAGAAAAAAATTATTGCAATTCGATTATTTTTTTGTTACTATTTATGTTCACACTCATTTTATCAGTACGATGATTTTTTTTTATTGAAAAGAAAAAGTTTTTCTTGAATTCAAGGTTGGGAATGTAAGAAAGAATAGTATTTGGTATAGGTCCTGTGTGTGTAATTCATATATTTTTTTATGAGCTAACACTTGGCCTCTATTTTACAAGATGTTGATATGACAAGGAACCTGTAGATGGTGAAGCGTGTTCGCCCAGAATATTTCTGGCTCTCACATATATGTCTCCCGGAACACAGCCGTACTGTAATGGCCGCAGAATGATATTAAGGCTAGTAGCTAGCTAGCCAGGCATAATTGAAAAACCCTATCATCATCCAGACTCAACTAAATCGAACCCGTATTATCCGCGTTATAAGGCAAGTGGGTAAACCATTACGTCACGAAGTCAGTCAAAAATATAAAGTAAAAAGATAATTTAATTAAATTAAGATTAATTTAATTAAATTAAAATCTAAAATTAAGATTAATTTAATTAAATAAAGATAATTTAATTTAATTAAATAAAATTAAGTAACTACAAAACATTAAATCAAGGCAAATTCGGTAATATACGTGCATGTAAAAACGTCCGTCACCTACGCTGTTAGTTATTTATTGAGCTTATAACGCGAACCAATGTTTGCTGGGTTATTCGGTGCAATAGATCCGTAATATTTTTGAAGTTTATCGGAAATAACTTAATACAAATTTCAATTTAAGTTTGTTCAATTTAAGAGTTTTAATTTCCAGTATAATCAACCGTTAAAATAATAAATTATTCAACTTATATTTAGTTTTCGATTTTTTGTATTGTTACTTGCATTTACTTTACCTTTTGTAGATTTTGTAAATATTAACATTATAACTAATGGAGTCCCGGAAATGATACAACATCATCAATACTTTGAACTCGATAGGTCATCGTAATGATACATGAACTCAAGTTATGATTTTACTGCCATCGTAAGTAGAATTACACGCATTCGACTTATAGAATCCTTGACATCTTTAAGCTGGCACTCGTAAAATAGTATGAGCAGACGCATCACGGAATCCGGTACGGTAAAAATTTTAAAGACGGATTCATGTACGACGGCAATAAAAAGTTAATGTAATACGCATTTTAAATACGTAATGAAAAAACTTGCGTTTTTTATTAATGTACGCTTTTTTATCATCAATAAAATAAAGGCGGCTTAATCTACATCTACATTGATTATCAACATTGACCCACATACAATATTCCAAGTTTATGCACTCATAGATTTGAAGTGTTATTTACTTTTTATATGCAATGTTATGTTTGTGAATATTCATCTAACTCACACAATATCAATTATTGTCATTTATATCCAAAACTAATGTGCCTTTTATGATTTTGTGTTTATTTTATTTCTTCAGCTTCATATCACATCGCATTCCATAAATTCGTTAAAGCCTTTCTTGTTGTCATAGTTATATTCCGAGTTCAAAAATTATTTAATATCAGCGGTAAAACTGAAATCAATTATACACATAATTATTCTTTTAAATAAAGTTAAATAATTTTATGGCTTTCCATTTTCGTAAATGATTACTACGAACTCCATTCAATACAGGGATGCGTTTCATAAAAAGTAAAATTTAAATTTAAAAGTATAAATACTTAATGAAAATGCTTTTTAGATTAACGCTAGACAATAAGCAGATTACATAGATTTGCAAAACTAGATTAATTGTAACCATTTCTTCTTAATTCTTTTCTTTGAGTATGTTTCTAGCTAATCTAGATTATGCGATGACATCTATTATTATCATTAATGGCACCCTTGTGAATATAGTGGCATTAATGGACGTTTTGTAACGCGTGTCGTAAGTTTTAAGCAGGTTTCCACAGATATAAATTTATCCTAGATGTTAGTGACCTACAATTCAAGCAACACTGCGTAATCACTATTTGTATCGATCTTATAAAAAACCATGAAAGTTAAAAAGTTAAAAATTAAAGAAAGAAAAAGTTAAAAATCCATGAAAAAAATAACTATAGTAAAATTCATTAGAAAACACATGATTTTGATTTACATATACTATTTACAAATGTTCCGATAACGTTACGTGATGTGTCAAAGGCGGCATCGGTAAAGAATTCATCCAAATCACGATCGCTCGGTTCCCTTGCATTATTCTGTGCGCATTTGACATTTAATATTTTATTTAACAGTGTGTGATTCACGTAAATTACGTAAGCGTTGTTCGCAGACGCGCAAGCTGCGCGCGCCGCACCTTGGATCGCCCTTTCTCATATGACCCAGACCTTACTGTATGCTGCGGCATTATGATAATACTTTTTTATATTAATACAAAACGGTCAATCAAACAAATTAAAATAAATTCTAATTAGTAAATGCTAATTGCGAAAATTTAACAATGTTCCCAAATTTTTAGCATAAACTTTAAAAAACCTAACCGTCCTTGATGTGCTATACTATGTTTATACAATACCATAAGTAAATTCTTCATAGTATAAAAGAAAAATTTTACAGTGATATTAATTTATTTTCCAGGGTGATCATTTACCAACACCGCCACCGATCCCACCAGCCATTCAAAGAGCATTGGACTACTTGAAAACCTTGCCTCCAAACCCTGTTGGTGCAGCATCTAATATCCAACAGAAAGGCAGAAGATATTAAAAAAAAACATCATTTATTCAAAAGTTCTCATTATCATCACTATACGAAAAATTATTAAGGGATTGAAATCTTTTATTCACTTCTTAACACTACATATTAATTACAATTACATACAATTAACAACTCAACTGTACTTCCATAATAATCTCATCGTAATCTATGCAAGTAAAATAATATAATTTCTTAAAACTTTATGTTTACGATCGTAATATATAAATAGCGTTTCTTCTATTGGGTAATCCCTAACAGTCCAAATCGTTAAAAAAAAACTCTATTACGTAAATACCACCCACAAATATCAACCATATACTGCAACCGTGTTGTAAACGTAGCCGGGAGGTAAACGTAACAAAATTGTGTTTGCCGAGAGATTTGAACGCTACTAACTTTATGATTTAAAATACTCGTAATCAAACTATGTATTAATTGCATTAAACATTTTATAAACCATATATTTTGGTGTTTTTACTTGCTAATATTGATAAAAAAATGTTTCTTTCAACTTTGTCCTCTTTAGTCCATAATAATAACTCAAATAACAGTATCCCATGTTTTGTATACATGTCCTGTGTATATTTATTTCTAAGCATTATTATTACTACATAATACAAAAAGATAAAAGTCAGGTCTAGCTATGACGACGAATTCGAGAATTGTATCTATTACACATAATTAGCATGTATTAAATTTTAATTAATAAATAATAGGAACCAAAAAATCAACATCTTAAGATAACGAATATAAAGTAAAAATATTATGAAACTGAAATATAGATATGAAAAATTTATATACTTAAACTATTAATATAGAACTATTTTTTTTTATGTACAGGTTTATGAGTTTTTAATACAGAATTTGGCCATAGGTTATTAAGTATTGGTTAGACTGTGGTTATATGTTTAAATCATAAACAATTTCTATTATCTTAGTTTTTAAGCATAGTAACTCGCTTAAATAAATTGGTTGCAATGCAATCGTCGAACTTAGTGTATACATAAGTTATTCTGTCATAATTATTGCATATCATCTTAGGTGGTATAGTACAAACCTGAATTTTGCTATAACTTCTAACTATTTATCAAGCATTTTACTAATTAACCACCTTAGAACAAATTTCATGATGAAGCACATTCAATTAATAAAAGAACACACAAAGATTTTAGACAAATTACAAAGGTTCTCATTGAGCAAACTCAGAACTTTCCTATTTCATAGTTAACAAGCAAGATAATTACAATATGGAAATGCCATTGTTAAAGTAATTAGGGCACAAATTGAAATGGAAGTAAGACCACGTGTTCTCACGATCTATGTAATGCAATATTGATTTAGATTTCTTTTGTAAACAACCAATACGAAATAAAGTTCTAATAAAAACCGGAAAGAACGCATTTGGTGTTTAATGAAGAGATTTTTCTCTTTTATATTTCTGAACGTACATTCCATTATGTGAATTGGTAAATAAACAAATTCATTATTAAATTATAAATCTCGTAATTTGTCTTGACGTTAAAAGTAAAAGCTGTTAAACGTTTCTTGTTTTATTATTTTGTCGTCGACCTATGTCGTTCTTCTCATATTAATAAAATTCTTCGTCCAACACTAAGGCAGAACAATAAATGTGGAAGATACTGTTTCATCATTCAATTAATTTAAGATTAACTTTGTAAAGTTAAGACTTTATGCAAATTTTTATTAAAAGATTATAGTTAATATAATGGATACAAACATAAAATAATTGTTAATGAAAAAAAAATTATTCATTGTACTATTTTACCAAATAGGTTGTGGATTTTCTTTTTTAATTAAAGTTATTAGAATCTTGGGTAACATATTATTCATCGTTTGTCAAAGTTAATCTACGTGCGCAGGCGCAATTCCCTTATCCGATCTTACGAGACGTAAGGGAAAGGATAAGAAAAGGTTAACGCGTAAGGAGCGGCCGCGTAAAAACATCGGTAAAGTCGTAATATATCACCACAGCCTCGTAATGTTAAAGGACTAATCAATAATTAATATCTTTGTCATTAAGACGATATTATTGTTATTATGGATCACGCACTATTATTATTTTATTAAAAAAAATACATAGTGTACGATATAACTGATGTTAGGTTTAATGGTACGTATAATATAATAAAAATATAGTATACGGTTTTTAAAATTGCACGTATAACCCATCTACCCACAGAATAAAAATGATAACTGTACAATCAGCAAAGATTTGATAACGCGTAAAATAAATAGCCAACTTACGGAGAGAACTTACGGAGAGAGAAGTATTACAACCTCTTACCAGTAATTGAGGATTGCATTCTTCCTACAGCTGAACAAGGAATAGTCTATTGCTCATAACCAACCGCTATTTTTAAATTTCTATTTTTTTTTTACATAGCTGTAAAATTTTTCTTCATTAATCGAATATGACAGTTTCATGAATGAAATAATATTATTTTTAAACAAACATTAGAAATATTTTGATAAGCGTTTGTTGTTCTTACGTAACCTTCGTACAATTTTTTAAAAATTCATTGTTTTATTAATATCTGCTTAAATTACACATTTTTTTGTTATTTAATGTTTGAAACATTGAATAACACAAAAAAAACGTGCTAAGACGTTCAGTATTTAAAGTTAAAGTGACTTATATTAACGATCTAGTAACTTTTATACTGAAGCTTGAGCCCATATCTAGAAGTAAATTATACAAGTTGTTAAAGGCAAGTTGATTAATGGAAGGGTTAATGGAGCCAACGCGTTATTAACAAAATTACTTCAAATTTATTTAATCCTTGTTCATACATGTTATCTTTTAGATATTGAACAAAATTAACGTAATGTTTAAACCTTAATAATATAACAATGTCCGCAAAATGAGCATTGTGAAGAAAGACTTCCAATAAATTTTGTTAGACATATTAATTTCCAATTTTTAATTGAATTTGTTATTGTGTTATGTATAAATTAATCTACTACGCTAGATATGAATTTACTTTGTTCTTTTTATTTTGTCCATCGTCTTTTTTGTTAATGAGTCTTTTCCCTTCAAACAACATACTTCATATTTTATAGCACAAGGAACGGTTTTATTATGATTCTGTTACTACATTTAATACACCAGTGTATATGTACATAATATGTTTTAATATAAATGCATAATTTGTGTCCACAGTGCATCAAATGTTAATTATTTTAAATCATGATCACCTTGATAGAATTATCATAATTATTATGCATGCTTTGAATTGTGTGACTAATATGTGATTAATAGTATTTAGTTATCTTAAAATATATCATGCAGTTATCTACAAAAGGCCTAATCAAATGTACACATAAATTTGGTAAGATCTGTCATTGTAAACTCAGGCCCTAATTTTTTTTCTACATTATTCATTATACCCTTCACTTACACTAATAATGTACACAAACTTCGTAACAATGACAATTAATGAAAAAGATGACCAGAATTGTTAAACAAATGCTTTTCCAGGATTTATGAAAAAAACTGGTTTATCGTCTTTTTTAATTTTTTTAAAGGGTTTTGTCATTTGTAACCATATTGTCCTATGCTCACACGCTTTAACCGGTTCCAGGGATAATTTATTATATTTAGATCAAGTGATAGTCTGTAACCGTTAAAAAAATATTGTCAAGGAGCAACAAGGATGTTGCGATTTTGTACTAGCGCTACAATATGGAATTCTCCGTTAAGGGCGTGGAAGGGTTTATTCAAAGTCGGGAAGAGGCAAGTGATACTTCTTAACCGCACAATAATTATCTGTGGATCACCACAGCTTCGAACTATTTATCCTATTTATATTGTCTATAGACAAGGATTTTTCTTCCAAAACTTTTCAATTTTTTTCATATACATTATTCTTACAAAAAATCACCTTTTAAACAAAAAAACAATATTTTAGAAAGGTCAAGAGGAAGAAATACCTGCTAAATTGAGGTAAAACTTACGAATTGATGAAGGTCGTAAAATTGTTTTTAATAGACCAATTTTTGTTGTTTTAGATTTATGGATTGAAACTTAATAAAACCTAAGTAATGTGTAGAATGTTTTATTTCTAATATAATCTGCTTCTATTGCATAAATAAATATTTTTTTATCGGTTATGCGCTAACACATGGCCTCAATTTCACTGAATGTTAAGTGACAATGGGGCTGTAGACGTCGAAGCATCTTCGCTCAGAATACATTTTGCTCTCATATATATGGCTAACAAAACATCGTAATGCTGTTATGGCAGCAGATTGACATTGAGGAAAGTAGCTAGTCAAGCGGGTTTAAAAACCTGATCACCAGACCACTAATCCTGTGGCCCGTGAATCGAACCCGGGACCTCTGCATTACAAGGCAAGTGGGTAAACCACTGCGCCACGGAGTCACTTTGTAATAAATGAAATACCAGTAACATTGCCGGAAAGTTATTGTTTTATATTTTTTGCACATATGTAAGTATAATGACTAATAAACTAATAAGTTATGGTTAGTTTATTAAGAAATATAATGAAAATGATTCATGATTTTATAGCTTCATTTATTTTATTGGGAATAATATTACATAATATACTGATATGACACTATCAATACAATATATAACATACAAATTTGACAATAAATATTAAATTTCCATAAAATGTGGAAATGTATTTGATAGCGACAATACTTGGAACTAAATAGATCCTACTTATGAAACATGATTTCCAGTTATGATACCACTATTTTGAGCCCTTGAACTTTTGAGGTTATGAAATTGGTTTCAGAAATACAACTCATGTAAAATGCATTATTTAATATACTGAACACTGAATGAGGTTATTGCAACATCCTGGATACAATTAACTCCACTGTGTTATGGTGTAACGTATATTTTTTGGTATATTGCGCATCTTAACCTTGAGTTCTTTTCTATTTCCAAAGAGACCAATGTAGATCCTTATTAGTATCGATAGCTTTTTGTTTCTTACTTTGTCGTAAGCTAAAACATACGTATCATTTATGTTACACTATATGATTCGTACCTACAAAGGTTTTTGGTTTTTTTCTAGGTTTTTCTAGGTGGTTTAGATTCATAATGTAATCAGACAATCTGGTTTATATATTAGGATATTTATTACCATAATTTTGATTAAGATATCCATATAGCACCTATATCTACTGGCCCTCTTTCTAAATATGTTTATATTTATTATTTAAACATTGATGATTAAACGAAGCTCGATAGCCTATCACGGTACAAATTATTTAATATTTTTTTTATTTTCATTTGTAAATCTTGTATAATCTGATTTAGGGTAATCATTTTTAAGAAGAAGAAATCGTTAAAAGAAGCTTTTTACCTTGATGTATAAATATCCATTAACTTATAAAGTTTCATTTCAAATCATCTGGAACGGTACAAATAAACGTGGCAAAAAAAACTTAAAAATCAGTACAATAGGTATTTTTAACCGAGCCTTATAGGTTTTCAGTTATTACCGATTAATGAAAAGAAAAATAAATGTGTTCATTATACTCGCTTAAATTTAAGAAAACTTCACCCTTATACAGTTGCACTAACCTAATCCATCAATAATTAAATGTACCAAAAAAATTGGTCCGAGATATAGATGTTGAGTACATTTTATAATAATAATAACAATAATATATGTATGTAAAAGTTTTACTTATTTATAACTATAAAATGTTAGTGGAGCTTGAACTTTAATAACAAGAAATGTCATAGTTACGTCCAATAATTCAATATGGCGTGAATAAATTAAATAATTTGAATTATAATAGAAGTAATCTGACCTGAAGGTATATTACTGATACTTCACTATGCTGCTGCTACTGCTGGGTTCGGTGAAGTTAGCGCTGTTAGTCTTATTGACGACTATTACAGCTTCATCGAAACTGGCTCGCGAATCCGGTGATCCGCGAGCTATCAACTTTACTATGGATAGCGACGCCGTGTAGAGGGTACATTCCAACTATATTCAACAAATCATGTACGCCCCTAAGGCATTTGCTTTTGCAACATAAGCGTTTAGGAGATGCAATCAAATTATGTACACTAGTGTTCAGATGGATCATAATTGTGATAAATGTTTTTAAGATTGATGATTTGTGCGCGTGGTTCACAAACGCAGAACTACTCATCTACTATGATCATATAGGTAACGTAAGATTTTTTTAATTGTTATTGGAGTTTGTAATACCCATCACCCCACTAATGGAGTGACTTTAGCAATGATTAAAAATACTATAATAGTATGCTAATTGCATACTAGTATGATTAAAATTCTGGGTGCTCTATATCTTTTGCAAATTTGATGTGGTTATAATATTTTTAAATGTGTAACATCTATCACAATTTCTTGTCTAAGAATGGTCTTATTAAATTACATACCCGATAAGCTGTTAAAAAATGATAATAAGAGACAGTGTTTTGTAGCGATGAAGTTCCGAAATATGGGAATAATATAAATTTTTTAACCAAAAACACGAACCGACGAAAAAACAAAAAAAAAGTAGAACTGAGGGTATTATTGAATTTTTTTTTATATTTTTTACGGCAAACTACACGGTTACTATATGATGCAACTGATCATACATAAAAAGGAATAAATATCAAATATAACATCGAAATTATAAATGTAACTATTTACAAGTCAAAATTAATCTTGAGGGTTTTTTATGCGTAAATTAGACGGAAGTTCTAAAATTGACACGTACCGGTTTTTACCTGATTCTTAAGTTTATGTATATTTCATGCTCTTTTTATTCTTGGAAATATTCTGCACTTAAAAGATGTTTTTGTAAATATTTGAAAAAATAATTCGACCGTACAAATAAGAAAAAAAAATGACGCATTTTCCAGTTGTTCATAATATCTTTTCAATTGTTTTTTGAGTTCCTTTTAATTTTCGGTTTGATTGTTTCGTCTACTTATATTGTTCCACAGAGGTGAAAACATGGATCATACGCCATGCTAAATATCCTGCCTAACTACTGTATTTTTAAATTTTTTTTATTATTTTTTCTATTCGTAACTATATATTTCAAACAAGTTTTACAACAATAATATCAAAGACATTTAACATTTGCCTTTTATAACAGAAGCCATTATAACAATTTCCACGAATTCCGACATTTTTTGATGCTATCTGGTACATGTATACACTGTAAACAGTTTTTTAAGCAAAACTTAAAAATAAACATAAAGTTCACTGGTAGGTAAGCGGTAAGGGGAACGACTTCATGGTCTATTATTTTTGGGATCTAGCTTTGTCGTATTTACCTTGTATACTTAAAACTTTATCGATAATAATTCTACTATTTTGCGCAGTGAAAACTATTTAAAAAATTTTATCATAATTCCTAACCCGTAGCTCATGTTAGGTTACCATGGATAAATTATATAAAACTCAATACGTGTTAATACGCCTATGCAGCATAACTTGTGATTTTATAACAAGTGTATGTACATTTTAAAAAGATAAAAAAGTTGTAATCTGCCGAATATTCTCAGATTGTTTCTATTATAATTGAACTGTGTGTGACGAGCTTGTTACTCATAAGCCGTCCAAAACCTAACAAAATGATTTTTCCTTAATCGCTCGCGATTAAGTAAAAACTGTTTTGTTAGAGCGAATAAAAATATTGTTCGAGAACAATATTTTAATTTTTAAAGAAACTGAACATTTAAAATTTAATTATCATTAATGTTATTAATCTTTTACATTATAGCCAAACATATGATTAACGTTTAAATGCAGTATACTCACTTTAGATAATGTTTGCACTGAATGTAATATTACATTAATTCTATACTTGTTTTGATTTAAAACGTAGTACTTAATTATTATGTAGGCTTTAGGCAATGTCCGTTAGCGATCTTTTGACATCAAATAAGCAATATAAGGTTTGTATTAACTGAAGATCATCTATCAAAGCCATCCGTAGTTTTAAGTGATCGACTGACATATAAATAAGCCAACGGTATCTATCTATCTGTACCCTATTTATGTGTACCATGAAATATGTAATGACAAAATATATATTTTTGGTGTCGTCTATGGACTAAGGCCTGATCTTAATTTCACCTAATATTAACTAACAATGAGGGCGCAGATGGTGATGATGCTTCTGGTTCTTATATATATATTACTTCTGGAACACAACAATGCTATTCCGGCGGTTAATTACCATCGAGGATAATAGCTAGGAAAGCTGGTTCTTAAAACTTTACCAAAAACTAAATCTATTTACAAAAAATTTTGAAATTAATTAAAAAATCAAGAAAAATAAAACAGAGTTGCAAAATAATTCGTAAAACATAAATATTTAATGTAACTAAAGATTATATCATCATTATCCATTATGCGTGCCACATTAAGTTTAAGAAGGTTGCGTGTCCCCGAAAATTATGTTCTAGGAACATGTTGGTTTACTCACGGTATTTCTCCTCATGATCCATCCTCGAATCGCACAACGCCAAATTTTAACACATTTTAGCTGTCGTAACACTACTTTACTAAAAGCGTTTTCCTTTGTTCGTAAAAATGTAAATGACAGTAAATAAAAATTGAAAAAAAAAATAAGCAAAGTTTCTATAGAAATTAAGAACCAGTGCAAATTTGTCTTTCCTGTTGTTCCAGTCTTACAGTTGAGTTATTTTTTTATGTAAGTTAAATTTTATACAATTCACTTTAATATATCTTCATTATAACAAAAAAAAAACATCAAAATTGGAATAAGTCAGCCAATAGGAACGCGGAAATATGTGGCTTAAAGGATAGATATAATTATATATATATACATATATATATATTTGTGTGTGTGTGTGTATA
>DWQX01000531.1:0-40897 GCA_018245475.1 Pharmacophagus antenor | reverse complement strand
TATATATACTTATATATAATATATATAACTTATATATCAGGAAGATCTTCTCTTTGTTATCACTAGTTTGTTCAACACTTGTGACTGAAATAATACACGTCATGGCAAAAGGCAATGTACACTTAACATAGATACAAAAAGGCGTGGAGATCGAATCGACTCTTAATAAGTTCTTTGGTGTATACAAAGTGTGATATTCTGCAAGACAAATCCTAGTACTTGTATACGTATTTACTATAAAATATCAATACATGACGTGATTTCGCCATTTTTCTGTCTTTACGGTCGAACATAGCAATTTAAGAGGCGCGCCTAACCCTCCCCTCCCCACCTGAAATTTAAATATAATTGTGCCAATAAGCAAATTGAAATGGAGACAGTCACTTCTTCCAATGTTAATTAGGTTGCTTTTACTTTCATATTATATTCATGTCAATTGACGTGGTTGATAACAAACATTTATTCAGATCTCTAAAATGTCTGATAATAAGTTTATGTAACTGATTTGTGTCTACGTCGTGAAGAGAATATTCTGAATTGTTTGGATGCAAACCGCGAGATTAGCTAAACACCGGTCGGTCAAGCGTTAAGATATGAAAATTGTTATGAGAGACCTAACTGTTATTATTTTTAAATATTTGCAACGAGTTAATACATTAATCAATTTGGACAATGTATTATATTTTTTAAGATTCTATTTCATTATATAATAGTTAAGAGAACTGTGTCAGTGACGCGTAAAAGTGTGTTTGTTAATTTCCAGAAGGTTCGGGCGTGGCGAAGAAAACGAATAAAGACAAGCTGACGGCCGATTTGCGGCATACCTACATGCCGTCGATATTTGACGCCGAGGCCATACAGCTGAGAAACCTGCAAGCGGAGAAGGTAGAATATTTTTGTTAATACCCCATTGACAATTCACACATGACGGTCAAGTCACAATGGGACCGTAGGTGGTAGCGTGCAGCATACTCCGGCTTTAACATGACCAAAGCATTGTTGTTATTGCGACAAGTTATCGGGGTAGCTAACTAGGCGGGTAAAAACCCTTGCACCATCCAGATTCTACTACTTATGTGCCTACGAAGGCAGAGTCAGAAGTCAAAAATCTGTCATTGTTTTAAATAATACATAATTTTTTTTTGTCTTTAATAATTAAAAATAATGTTCCGGTTTGGAGGCTTCTATTATGTTTGATAGAATTATACCCGAAGTATGTCCAATGTACCTGGTGATCTCAGCAACAAAAACCCAAAAGTTCGGAAATATAATCAAACCTTATTATTTACTTTGGCAGGAAGCGGCGGCCCGGCGTCAATATTATCAGCAGGAGTTAAAGAATCAAATCCAGGAGCAGCAAAGGATAAGGGAAGAGAGGAAGACCAGGGAGAAGTGAGTAATTCAACGATATGTTAGTCGACAACAATTTAACTGTTCCTTGGCTGTACCACTTGTGTTGTGCTATGAAGCACTATGGTTCGATTTTCATTTTATTGTATTTAGTTGTTCTTGTTTTATTGTATATTAGTTTAATAAGATTGTCTAATTATATATATAATTATAACACAAATGTTTGTGTCCTGTATTATCACAATAAAAGCTTTAGTCAATCAAATTTAATATCATAAAAGTTTTTTTTTTATAGTAAAGAGGGCGTGGGTGGTTGACCAAAGTTGAGAGACTATGGTATAAATAAACGCAAAAAAATCATTAAGAGAGACTCCTACAAAGTGATATGTTCGTTCTCAGAATGCTGGAGGAAGCGGAGATGCGGCGCCTGGAGGAGCAGCTGCGAGCGCTCAAGACCGCGCAACAGCACGAGACCTTCAGGCAGGTGAAGGGGGACGAAGCGGTGAGTGGCGACGCTGCGATTAGATAAGCCGTGAGCCTACAGCACCAGGTTTATACCCGAACTGTCTTTTCTTAACGCCAATAGCCCTTAACCAGTGGTTAACCAGGTACAATACAAGTCCGAAAGCTCGGTATACTGCATTTAATCAATATGCATTAATATTAATAAACTACAATTCCTACAGCTTAAACACGTCCACTGAGATAGTCAAAATTGAAAAAACATGTTTTTATAATTTTTTTTATGTAGATATGTATATCAATGTTCGGGCTTGTCCTGAAGGGTCACCTGTGCCCATAATTTGATCTCAATTTCACGTCACGATAAGTAAATGGTATTATGGCAGCAGATTGACACCAAGGGATGTAGCTAGTCAGAAGGCTCCAGGCGCACTCTTGTGTCGATGGAATCGAACCGGGACCTCCCTCGTGTTATAAGACACGTATTTAATAATAGGACGTTGATAGTGAAACTTACGCCTCCAGAGTATTTTGGCTCTCACATATAGATATGCCAGAATGCAAAAATTTTGTGGTTGCTGACCAGGCGGATTACAAGAAGCTCTACCAACATTCAAAATCTACCAACATCAAAACTGTAAACGTCCAAATAGTACCAAAGTCTCCAAACTCTACCAGTCCAAACTCAATTTTACTGATATGGTTTGGAAATGGAGCCAGAAACCTCAGTGAGCGATTATGTTCCTGTCTCACTTCGTGTGAGCGAGTAGAGTCCCGGGAATCCCGACTGTGGAAACATAAAATGTGCTGTTCATCTGTTCATCAAACATCGCTTATCATTTTTATAATTTACGTTTACACCATGTTCCATAGATGAAAGAGCATTCATTGGAATACGAGAAGAAACGCAACTTACTACAGAAGGAGATTGAGAAGGAAAAGAAAACTCTGTTCCGATCGACGTCACAGTATAAACCTGTAACAAGAACCGTTACTACCCACACCTCGCATAGCGAAAAGATCCCATCTAAATTACCACTGTACCACCAAAGCAAAACCAGTCCGCCCAAACCGCCATACTCCATCAATATTCCCGAAAATTCCATATTCTCACCGAACTATGACGTCGAGAATTATTTGAGAAGGAACCTTAACCCGAGCCGAGAGACTCTAATTCCGAATGGCATACAAAACGGAATCCGATTGGATACAGACAACGGAAAAATGGAAACAAACTACTCAGACGATAGACACTCCAGAGAAATTAATACAGATAATAAAAATAATAATGTGATAGTGGAAAAAGCTGTGATACACGCGCAGCCTAAGCGTGGGTTGAGGGAGGATTCACTGCCCATACCTGTGTTGAAGCATTCGCCGCTAGGTGTCACTAAAGACGTCAATGAGAACGCGGAACTGAGCCAGGCGATGCGGCTGGTGGACGACAAGTGGAAGGTGCCGGCCGTGCAGAAGAACATACTGAAAACCCTACCCAACGGTGACGGCGAGCGGGTGAACATACTGACCCAGCTGGGCTCCATCAGGCGGCAGCTGCAGCTAGAGCAGATGAAACTGGACAGCATGCTGCCGAACGATGACGCCTGACTATTTTGTTGTTTGGGTCGTTACGGTAGAGGTACGGACTTTTAAACCGTTTGCGTCACGCGGGAAATTGGAAAATTAAATTTTTGTCAATCATGCTTTTATTGTATTAACACGTCGACCGCCGGCGTGCTTCACCGGAGGGTCAATCGTGTTTGATCTGTGACGCAACTGGCATCTATCACGATTGATCAAGTTCGCATTTCTCGAAATATAGGCATGGAACATAAACAAGTTTATATAATTTCATTTCAATGAACATTTAATTAATAGTAAATTTTTAACAGTTCAGTGAGATTAGTTAAAACTTAGGTCTATGAATATACAAATTGACCCATATTGTATCCCCGTGCATATATGGTGGGGAGTGTTAATGTTTCACAATACTTAAAATAGAAACGTTGCCACTATGAAGTATGATTATATATGCGTTAGTGACAAGTGCCTGAGCCAGGGGTCGGCAGCCTGCGGATCGCGATTTAAATGCGGCTCTTTGGATATGAAGCTGCGAGTCTTTAGTCCCAGACTTGAACATTATTTATTTTCTAAAAAAAAACTTCAAAAACCCTACTTATGAATAAAAATATTTGTTTTTATCAATTAAAATCTTTGTCTTATTAAAACTTTGAAACTTTGTATATGGAATTTTTGACTGTTCCGGTTCAAATTGTTGCCGACCCCTGGCCTAAGCGGAATACGCATATATGCGCTCCGGTGACAGCGGCCAAGAAAAATGCGCGTATATTTGCGCTTATGATGCAAATGCGTTAAGGATTCGTAGATAATTTTAACGTTATATACAAACATAGGGGAGATTAAATCGTTTGAATTTTTCATTTTTTTTTAATTATACACTTATTAAATCAAACATCAATATATTAATTCTTATCTTTTATCATAATCTCACATAGTATTTGATACTTTGTAACCATCTCTGTATAACAATAACTTTTTTTTAACCTTTTAAATTGTTATTAAACATAACTTTTTCATTTACATATTTTGTGTTGAGAAATAGTTTAAAATAATAAAATCGTAAAATATTAATAAAACCCCTGCCGTAACGATTCAATTTAAAAAAGGAAACATTCCTTCATAAATAGGCCTAATAAAAAGTCCTTGTAGTGATAGATGCATAATACATCTTAAATATTATCGTTATATAAGCAATTGAATTGACATTAATGGCTCTGAACCGTTGCCTTATTGTATTTATAAAAATTACTACTTAATATTGTCCATTTTCGTGTAGATGAAATTTAAACGGATTTCGCCAAGAATAAAACTAAATGTAAAAAAAACTATATTATTATAAAGTAGTTACATATATTCTCGCATATTTAATAATATTCTCTCTTTAATGAAATTTGAAATGATGATCTCTGATACATGCATTAAAGTTCCAGAACTATTTGAATAGTTCGTTTAATATATTTCTAGACTGAAATATTGTAGTCAAGGGATATGCCTTCCGCGTTAGGAAAAAAAGAACAAAGTAATTAGTTTCATTAAAAAAAAAAACTTTTGTCATTAACAAATTAGTGAATTTTATTAAAATATTAAATTGGTAATTGGATGTATACTATATCTGGTGCAGTTAAAATATAATTTGTATATAAATAATTTTTGTTGTTTTGATATTACATTTTATATGGCGTACATAAAGCAATAATATGCCGCCAAAGTTATGTTTATTTATTCATTTATTAATTTTAATTGTTTCATTGCACGTTACCAAATAATATAAGGATATTGTAATTGATTTTTTTAAATCTTGAATGTTAATTTTTATGGAATGTTTAAGTTTTAGGACAATATTATTATTGATTTTTAATTTATAAATGAATATTAATAATAATTAAGTTTATAATTGCACAAATTTATAATAATTTAAAATTTGTTTTTCAGTTAGTTTAAGAACAAGTGCCGTTATAATTTTTATAAATACATATTAATTATCTAAATTTATAATTATTGTAATTCATTATTTTATTTAAAATAGTTCAGCTAATATATGTACATGCGTTGTGCCGTATTATTACGTCATTTTAATTCTGGTAACATTGTCTCATTTTGGGTTCAAATTGAATAAGTTAACATTTTTTAATTGTAAACACTAGTCAATCGTGCGATACGACCGTTTAATAATATTAATAGTACATATATTATAAACTATTTGGATTGATTTCAAGTAATACATTTCATATCATACATTTCTGTGTAAGAGAGTTGATACAAACTGTTTTGATGGGAAATTGTTTCTTTGATATTTACTCACTTACTCCATTAAATCGGACAATTTATTTACGTTGTAATTTCTACGTTTTTATAATTTTTTAATATGATTTTTTTTATAATGCATGTTAGATATAAATCTAATATTGCAGTGCCAAAAACTTCTTCCTAACATTTTCGAAGGATATCGTCAATTCATTGTCAATTACCATTTTGAATTCTCGTCTCTTTCCATTTTTTTATAAAAACATTGTCTAGTGTGTCCAAAAGGTTTTATATGTTTTTAATATATTATACATGAGAAACAATTAGTAAACAATAAAATTTGTAGGTGGTGTTTTGTTGATAACAATTATTTCTTTGGGTATTTATTTGTAGTCAAACAAATATTTTTTGAAAGTGCACGTAAACTTTTTAATTTTTCTGTATTCACGAAAGCATTAAACTGCAATTTAGAATTGGGATCGCATGTTAAATTTTTCAATGGTATTTATTATCAATGATAAATTACAACTGTGTACATCTGATAGCATATTTCTTAGCTTTTGCCTAAGATGTAAACTCTTGTAATTTAATGAATTCTCATAAAAGCGGTGGAATTGAAGATATGTATAGGTAATGAAAAGACTGCGAGTAGGGTAAGAGAAAGAGCTTGGTTAAAGGGAAGTGAGATTTTTTATATAATTGTTGTTTTTTTTATAATGCCAATTATATTTTTACACGCTTCTCGTTTTAATGTTTGCCAAATTGTATGGAGTAGAATGTGATATTATGTATAAATACGTAACTAAGAATATTGTAATGTTCTTTTTTCTTTTTGTACAACTACTAACACTGTCAGGATCCTTTAATGAATAGTCATTATGTTAAATGTTATATATACTGCAAATAACTGTAGATTATCATAAATATTTAATGAGTTTCGTAATAAAGTTGTCTGAGTCCATTAAAAAATATTACATTTTGCTATTGTTTTCACATTTTTTATATATGGATTGACTTAGTTTTTCTCCGCGCTTCATACAACGTATGTTATACATAATGTCCTTACATTGCACCACTTCTACTAATCAATCATTATATGCTGTTACTTGTCCAAAATGAAAAAAAAAAACTAAACGCTGAAGCGTTGTTAGTAGTGAATTATGGTAATAAAATAATTCTTGCAATATATCTCGTTTTATTTATTAAACCTTCTTTTTTGGAATTCCACACTTTGTATAATTTTTTTAATAAATGTTCTCCAAGAGAATCTTTTTGTGTGCAAGTAAAACAAGTTTGACGAAATCAATTTATATATTATACAGCAAAATTTTAGCACAATTTTCGTTTCTTACCTCTACAAAAAACAGACGGACTCGTATAAAGTTAACCTACTAAAGAAATACTATTATCGAAATATTTTGTTCTACACCATGGTATAATTAATGACCCAAGTATACTATATATAAGTATAGTATAACAGGAAAGTAAGGTTTGATCTGCGTAGGCAGGTAACAGTATTTGAGTTTTTTTTTTTTTTGGAAGATTATCTTGTCATGGCCCACAAACAAGAATTTTCACCAAAATATATTTAAAAAAAAATGTATTTTGTAGAATCAATGTTTCACCTCTTAATCGTATGGATATGTATGTAACCATATCACAAAAGGTCCGAAATACAGTACTGCCAGCAGCAGTTTCCAAAAATATATTTTTTTTTAATAAAAAGAAACTAAATTCAGCGAATTGTAATGTAACCTTTTCACAATGTTTGTTTTTTAAAAATGTTTCTTGCAATAAATTTACATTAAGATGTTTCACAAATATCAAACGAACTCTGCATGTAAGATAGGATAACAAATAAATTGAATAATGTACTCATAAAAGAAAAGACAAAATTGTAAATTACTTTATACTATTTACTTCTCTAGTAAGATATACAATTACTAACTTTTTTATTTACAATCAGCAAGTATAATCGACTCCTATACAGATATTTAATATACAATGAAAACTTGTCACAAAAAGCAAAAATGTTTGCCAAACATTTACAAGAGTATTCAATAGTGAAATTTAAAGTAAAAATTTTCAGTGTATGACAAATATTCATTACAAGCAACATTAAGACTATACACGTCGCGCGTAGAAGGTTGTAAAAATTAAATAACTTATTACAACTTTTGTATTACAAAGTTACAGTATTTGATAAGATACATACTCAATATGAATTAATAAGAGCATTAAAAACTGACAATACCAAATAAATAATATGGAGCAAGTTAACTGTTAAAACAATGATTGGATTCTAGACAATAAAAATCTTCGGTAAAAAACGTATTCAAAATAGAAGTTTATTTTGACACATAATCGACTTGAATTGTGCATAAGACAAAGGTAACATATACACATAATGCATACATATGTATAAATGGATGTTATATATGTTAAAATAACAAATGACTCTTAGCCAAAGTACTTCAAACTGGTTTAAACTTGTAATATATCGTAAATAACGATAATATAGCTAAAAGTTTTTTAATATGCCTACACAAATTGAATGAATGAAATTAAATAAACCCATTCTAAACAGTCACAATCATTTTTGGCCGTTTGCATAACAAAATGTTATCAACTGAAAACCATTGGAGTGGCGTTTCATATAAAACGTGTGATTATTTTCTCCAAATTAAATGTTACAGTCCTAAGTACTTTGACCACATGATATTCTTGATATATAAAAAGAAATAATCTTGGCTCAATTTGCGCAGTTGTCGGTTTAAAACATTAGTAAATGCACACATAATAGTAAATAAACACAATAGAATTTACATAAATTTAAAGTTGGACATTTCACTTTTTTATTTATTTCAATTATATCGAAAATTGTATTTACTGTACAGACATTGAAACTATACTTTAGTATATTTTATTGTTATAACAAATACTTATAATAAACATTATTGTACTTTTGTAGTCTCCAGTGGATGATTCTATCCAATGATATAGGCGGAAGATCTTTGAGTGTTTAACAAGTCTTTTCACAGCTTTATTCCCCCAAATAGACCCTTCAGTTCATATTTAATTCTGTAATAATTTGAGTTGAAATTTTTCAAATATTTATAAACTCTAATAAAATATACTTTCAGCTTCTACAAAAATAGTTTCTTTTCTCACAGCTAATGGGAGCGATGAGATCAGCGGGACTTTCACATGATGTTAACTGTAAAATACCTGTTAAGTTGACGCAACATTGGATGTTTATACAACATATAGGGACAGATGGCTTGATACCTAATTAGTTAAGACACTTTATATTATTATGTGTTTAAACATTTCCATACAGCATAAATTAAGGGTGAGGTGGAGAGAGAGAGAGAGAGAGAGAGAGGGCAAGAAAATGTGATGTGATCACCACCATGTAAATCTAAGAAATAAAAAGAAACAAGCCATGCACGCTATATAGCTCCATAAAGTATTGAACCAATTGAAGGGTCAGTGTATACATTTCTACAACAATTCGCCAAATAATGTAAATAATATATCCATGAAGAAATTAAAATAGTTTTAAAACGAATTTTACGCAAAAAAAGCATACTATTGCCTACATAACTATCTAAAGGATACACACGTTTGTAAATGAGTAGCTTTTTTAAATGTTTATGTGTAAGTACGATCACTAAAAAAACCGACGCACCCACTTTAGTTTCTTGTCAGTTTTTCTCAGAGTAGATCGCGTTGCGAACTGACAGTAATGAAACGATTGACGATTCAAAGTGATTGTACAGATCCCGTTTAACATAGAGATATTGGGATTTGGGATTTGGGACAACCCTGGGAGACTGGGGACATATTGTAGGCAGGTGTAAGATAATAAACAGGAATGTTTAATAATAAAGCGTTGCCTAGCAACCGACTGACGACTGACAGGACCGACTCAAAAGTATTTTAAAATTTTGTAATTATGGGTGCTACATAATCCTTAGTACAAGTTTTAGCTTATTGTGAACACTTTCCAAAATTATTATAAAAATAATTTTTCACCAATTCAAATCCGTTCAGTAGTTTTCAAGTGATTCGCGGTCAGAGGCAGTCAACTATTCCGAAATAAATCGTTTTCGCTTCTATATTCTCAGGAAAGTATATTTCAGTTAATATTTTTTTAAAAAATATTCAATGTACACATTTCGCGGAGTTAAAGTTTTATTATATGTATAGGTAAATACCTTTAGTGCCTCAAGAACTGCTTCAAGGTCGGTCCGTTAAGCCCGAGAGGGTCCTGGGGCAGCATCAGCATGTCCCCCACCCACGTGAACGGTAGCAGCCGGTTCTCGATCACGAAGCGCCACCTTGGATTCTCCTGCAGCAGGTCCCTGTAGTTGTCTGTGCTGACTATGACGCCATCGAATTCCGCCGCGCACTGCACTATGTACCTGGTAACATTTTAAAAATATTTATGTATGTATATCGGTCTCTGATAACCTATACCCGCCCCTGCTTCGTCTATCCCGTAGCTCGCCACTTGACAGTTGGGCTGAGCCAGCTCCTCTGGCGAGACTAATGTTGTGCGAGTGCTCACGGATCCGGTGATCCGTGGGCCAGTCTCGATGGAGCTGTAATAGCCGTCGAAAGGTCTAACAGCGCAAACTTCACCGAATCCAGCTGCAGCAATAACCCATACTACTGGTGCTTGGCTACCTGTTTTTTTTTTATTTATTTTGGATTTCATCACTCGTTCCCCCTGTTTCGGTATGACAGGGCCTAGTAACGTTATACTTTATTATTTACTTATAGTTGTCTCGCAAGCATACCTTTCATCTTCCGTTCTCAATTCTCTTTTTCAATTATTTTTCATACCACATTCCATTTCCTTCTCGCATCTCGCTTAAATGAATTGAGGCAGGTTTTCTTTATTTTTACAGTTTTCGCTTTTCCTTATATCTAATACATTTCTTTCTTATTTCCAATCTTTTAGCACATTCTTATTACTAACAAATTTTCTATTTTCTTTAATTGTGTTTTGTACTACTTTCTTACTGAACTTTATCAAAACATCTCCCTACTTCTATCCTCCATCACTAGCGAGGCGATACTGTCTGCGGTGATTTCCGTTTCTAGTAGGATATCAGACTAAATCCGCTGCCTTTCATACACGGGACAGCAGGTGCTCAAGTGGGACACGGTCTGGTCCACCCCGGGATCGCATGTGCCAGCGAGACTCCCTTACACTTGAACCTATGCAAGTATGAGGATAATCCCCCGTGCCCCGCGAGCATCTGGGGCTACCTATGTTGGGATTAGAGTACTGTGTTAAATGACCCAGATAATTATTTCATGATCATTTAAAAGTAAACGTGGAACACTATTAAAAGCGCTACAATAGGACTCCGTACGATGATTCCTTTGCGCGAAAATACACTTTCGAGTGCAAAGGGTTAATTAATGTGTATAAGGTATTATAATGTTACCTGTCATCATAGGAATTGATCATCCTTCCCTGTATTTCCCTGGATGGAGTATATATCACAAGCCCCTGATGCTGCATTTTATCCAGGAGCCTCGGGTCGGTGCTCTTGCCGAATTTACACCTAAAATGGTAAAGGAAAAAATAAGATTTTAAAATAATTCATTTATTAATCATCTTTATTATTCAAATATTACTAATAATAATAATATTTTTGTTATGTGCAAATAATACATTTCAGGTTTATAAAATTATTTCTAAAAATTATATCGCAAAATGTTCCGACAACTTTATTTAACAGTAAAAATTATCACTACTAACTACGAGAATAAAGGAACGAAATAAAGTATTTCTTAAGTATATAGCATACAATATAGAAGGTACAGAATGATAAACATGTCAGATATATAAAAAAAAAATTAATGAAATATGGTTCAAATTTCTATTGTTTTTACGTTTCAACCCTTTTAAAATTAAAAATATATAACAAAAGCAAAAAGTATTCATTACCTACCTGAACTGTGGCACAAAGGCTTTAACATTATGACCCAGGCGTAAGAAATAATCAATGCAGATTTTCAAGCCTTTCACTGAAAACGCCCTGCCCAAGGTGTGCCTATAAAATTTAAATAGTTTAAGAACTAGCAACATTTTTACGCAAACCAAAGAAATTAAGGTTTTCAAAATATGGATAGGCAACGGTATTGCGATTCCCCGACTGTTGAAGCTGTTCTATGGACGACGGTTATCACTTTCTATCAGGTAAACCGCACGTTCGTTTGCATACACTTCTAATAAAAAAAAAAATTGGGATTTCACCTAGATGTCAGTTATATACCTAGCCTATATACTAAATAAATATTCCAAAATAATTTTAACCACAACTTTGAGTAATGAGACAAGATGCTTGTCCCTTAACTTTAGTAGTTTCACTACAGAATCTTTAAATAATAGCAAACTATAATTAGCTTACTACTGGCAAACAAGTGCTGCTATTATATCAACCTAGACAACAAACGGAAAGGTCAAAAATAGACCAATAGCAAGAGTAAGTACTAAAAAAAAGAAATACCTATGTAGTCTTACTAGACAACAACTAACAAAACGGTTTCATGTTTAACCCTTTACAGGCGAAGCTGGTCTACAATCTGTGAACAATCTCAGAATGGGAGATTTTGTAGAAGAAATTTAATATATAACTTGAACAATTGATACTTATGAGAATTGTTATTATAAAAATATTTCTGTGCTTAGAATTGGACTTAGTTGTTGCATAATATGGCGGCACATATACATAAAGGTTAGAAACTCCTTGGTTGCATGGGTTATGGACATAGATTGTGTTTAATTATTCTTTTATTAAATTCAATACCAATTTAACACAACTATTTGCCTATACTTGTCTACAAAGGGTTAATAGAAAGGCATTTTAGTCTGAGGCAAGAATGAGAAATTGATATATTTACTCCAAATTGTATGTAATAGGAATAGTGTGTAGTAAGTGAATGTTGCTTTACTTAACAACAAGGTATTCATAAAAAGATCACTATAAGACAATGATGTACTTTCATATTTTAATAGGGCAATATCAACCCTTACAAATAAAGACTATTTTTTAATATGATTTACATTCATGTGATACAAATAGATACCAGACCATTATGTCAGCCTTATAGTCTGATGTGATTAAAAATGTTATTAAGGTCACTGTACATCGTAGTAGGCGATAGAAAGTATTGACAGGTTTACAAATTGTGGGTTGAAAACCCATTAGCTGACTAAAAGACCCACCTCAAAGAGGTCTGTGAACACATAGTGCTCTCTTGTTCACTGTTGCACAAATAGGTTACCAAAAGGCAATATGACCCTTTCTGAGACTTGCTTAGATATTGTGCAGAGGGACTCTGGTGCATTCCATAGGAAATCCTGGAGCCCCTCATAATGCAATGAAGAGGGATTTAAGAAGGGTTTGCAATTAGGTAACTATGACTTTTCCTAGAGGAAAGCCTAATTATTATGTAATAGAATACTTAAACAGTTAAGGACATATCTCTTGATTGTAATTCTTTCACATATGGGATACTCACTTCATGGCAACATTACTTCCATCTATAACAATCATTCTCAATCCAGTATTATTTTTAAATATTCTCGTTGGATTGTATATGTTACTACCGATGCTATTTCTTGAATTTGTCTGACCGAGGATCACCTCTTTGATATACGAACAGGACGGCTACAAATAGATACTTAAAATTTTACACACTTACGATCCATGAGAGATATGGAGAAGGGGTTTAAAGTTTCAGATGTAAGAATACCACAATAATTGACAATTAAGTTTGTTTCGACAACCTGATCCTTAGTTTAAAAACTTTAATGGGGAATTTTAACAGTACACATTGAAATACACCTGAATCTAGTGCTCTGAAATATAATTTAACATTTATTTTATCTAAAGCCATACACATGCATAAATTCTTGCTCTTTAAAAGAACCCATGTAAATGATTAGTAAGCAGTTGTGATTCAAATTTACAAAAACCAATAACAAAACTTTAAATAAATTATAAATTTTTATTATGTTATAATTTTAAAATAAACTCTGCATATAATTCTAGAAAATCAACATTAATAATTTTAAACTAAGGTCAGTAATACAAATTACATGAAAAATAATTATTGAAATTGTAAATTTTATGAATATAGAGTATAGATATAGAATATGAATATGTGTATTAAAGGCAGTACTTACTGTAATATATAATAAACAAAATATTATTGTAAATTGTATATAATTAAAGAAATTCTAATGCAACTCATATAAAATAGCAGGATTATTTTAATCAATGCATTGTATTATGGCTATAGAAGCAAGGTAAAAAAATTGTTATGTAAAGTAGATATTATCACTGTCAATTTTGCTGATGACATGCTTGGATATTTATTTGAGTATATATAACTAACATCCATAAACTATTTATTATGTAAACAGTTAGTAAAAAATTGAAGGTAAAAATTATTGGAGAATGCAATCATCTGAAACCATTGTGTCAATGATCATAAACAATTTCTACATCTGAAAATTTTTTCATGGACATAGTTTTGCTAAATTCCAATTTATTATAACTTGTCATCAGAAATTGACTGCAGCATTAAACAGTGTCCTGTTGAAGCAATCACCATCATAATTGGTATTAAAACATCTAATATACAAAAAATATGTTCCAATTATTCATTTAATATTTGCAGTCAGCCATTCAAGCAATTTTCAGTGTTAATTAGTATATTCTGATCATCTAATTTGAGACACATAAAAAAATTACACTGACAGATTAGTGACTAACTAAAATATGTAAAACAAATTTCCGTATAAAATTGTCTAGCACTTCATAAAAAAAAAAACAGAACAATTACCTTGATACCAAGACCATTATCACTTGAGTTTAGATTACACCCATTGAATATAGTCTGCATGATAATTTTCAATAAACCATCCTTCTCTTTAGAGTCCAGTTTCGATAAACCTTTAACAAACTTCTGTAAATAATGACTTGGTGTACTCTTCTTCATATTAAGTACAGTTACATCTGACTCTCCACTCAATGAAAGACTTGAGTTATTTAATGAAACTGCATCTCTCCTATCAGAAGTGTTAACTAAATCTATAATAACATCATTGACAGTGCTTTTAGTCTGTTGTAGGCTATCTCCAGTTAAATCTATTGTTAAGAATGAATCTTCTTTTATTTCTTTTGTTAAATTGATTATTTCTTTGTTTAAGTTTACCTCTAATAAATTGTTGTTATTAAGTTGTTCATTACAATCTTTTAATATTAGTTTTGAGTTATGTTTAGGAGTTGAGCAATACATTGGTGATTTTATATTTGAACTAACATTCTCCCATTGGCCTGTATAACTGTCATCATCACATAAAACTATTAAGTCGTTTTGATTTATGTTTAAGTTACAATTAACTGCAGTGTTTTCTGTAGCATCTAAATCAATGACAGTATTATTTAGTGACTTGATTGAGCACATTGAGGAATTTCTAGAGGTGTTTTCATCATTTAAATTATTAAAAACTCTTAAGACACTTGTGAGTGTTTTCCTTTTATATTTCTTCTTTTTGTTGTTGGACTTTTTTGTGCTAATTATATTCATTTTGCTTTTTGAACTCAATTTACTAGTATGTTCTGCACTTTGCTGTAATTAAAATTTTATAAATTAAATTCATGTAATATTAAGATTTATTTACACAAATGCACTCATATATTTATTTAAAATCAACTATTAAACTACAGGTTTAAAAAAAGATGAAAAGGAAAATGACTATCTTAAATAGTAATACACTTTTTAAGATAAACCTATATGTAGAATCAAAAGTAAAGTACTAGTTTAACCTTAACTTGCCAATTAGATACCAAATAATGTACATAATGCAACTTCCAACTTTAAGGGCTTAATCCCTAAATTATCATTAAATCTTTTCTTTTGTAAGGGTAACTGATTAAGGGAAATTTAATCAATATGCTTAGCAGTGTTCTTTAATCTCAAAAATATTAATTTTTAAATTGAGTTTATTTTTAAATAGTCATGTTCATGTTTATAACACTTTAAATTACATACTTGGTGCCGATTGTATTTCATAATGCAATAATTACGTTTTGTATCGACTGTGACATCATTAGTAATATATAAAAAGATGTAGCAAAATATTGATATAATAATGATATTATTAAGTACTTTTAAAGGTGTTTCATACAAAACAACATTAGTATTTTTTTTGTGACACACGTAATATAGAGGTATCTTAAATTATTAAATACATAACCGTTGTTTCTGAAGAATAATGACCTAAGAGTTATGGCGAAAAATCTATTAGTTATAAAGAAAAGTGTTAAGCAAATAACAAATAAAAATAAGTGCAGTTTATATTTAAGGCCCGATTACCACTTTTGCATGCTTTTATATATTATTTAAAATACTTCCGTTTTAAAAAAATAAAGTGTTTCTTTGAAAATATTAACTAACGGTTAGGCGGTTCGACGGCTTCCCCATATTTTTACAGGTGAGATTTATTAAAATTTAGCCTATGGCAAAACAAAACATATAATAAATTTTATAAAAACAAGCCAGTAAATCTAAGATAGCAATTTGAGATATTACGTTTTACTTTGTCTATGATTACAGATTATGTATTTTACTCGTCTTGCAGATAAAAATAAACTGTCGATTTCAATATAATTAGTAAATGGATCAAGACAAATTATAATTATTGAAATATATTTAGAAATTTTGGCAGAATACATGCATAAGTAAAGAAATTGTTTTAGTAAGGTTTCGGGAAAAGTATATTGTAATTTGTTTTAAAAAAATATTTTCTTTAATTGCCGTAGGGTACAAATAAAAATAAAATATTTTTTTAATTGTTACTTATTTACTTTTTAATTACAACTTTTAATTTAATTGATTACAGAACTATTATAATTTACAATTCACTCATTGTTATAATAACATTGCGTTTACAAAATAAATTAGCCTCTCTAATTATAAATGTATGTTTAATGATTATTTACACTTTTTCAAATAGACTTGAATGAAAGGTGGGAATGTAGTATAATTGTAAGGTACTGACAATATTCATAAAACCTGTGTTAATAGTAATAAATTTAAATAGAATATTTTATACTTAGTACCTCCTTTTGCCTTTGCAGAAATAATAAAAACAAATAAGGAATTTTATAATTTAAGTGTATATTTTTGAAGACATTGATACTTACGATTTATATTGATTTAATATTTTAATTAGGTTACTTATACTTTCAACTTAATTTTGAAAATGTAATTATTTATTAATAACACATATAATTACAAGAAATGATTAGCCGGAACTAGTTCTTTTACAATTAGGCGACCATTTTTTTCCGTACTAAACAGAGTTTGTTGTTGAATGTTTTGTGGCTTGTATTTATTTACAAGTATATATTTCAACAGTCCGGACACATGTGTTGCAATCGACACGGCAGCACCAATGAAATTTGCATTCGCAGCGCTCTCTTATCACCATCTTCTTAGTATTATATCCTCTGCCGCAACACATAAGAGAACAACCATCCATTCCCGCTGATGTCCTGTTACATTCCCTTCCCGTGGTACCGAAGGAACCCTGAAATTATTTTTTTAATAATTACTAGTGACGATAATTAACTTTTAGTTTGATTTTTAAAACTGATATGGTTTTTGTTTTCTAATAATTAATTGTAGTACGGTAATAGGATAAAATTGGCTCATATTGTTTTGAAAAAGATACGATAAATATAATTTGTAAATAATTTCACATGTCTATATGCCGTTACTTTTAAGTGACTGAAATATTAAATATGTGTATAAAGAGTTATTAGTTGTTTCTTACCAGTGTATCGTTCTTGATGCAATAGTTAGGGGATTCTTCTAAATACACCAGATCGTGAGCGGTCGGCAGTGTGTAATGTGGGTTTCCCAGCCGGAGTTTACCGCGCCTGGAAACTTTCACCTCCGTAGCACCTTCATACTTATCCCTCAGGTAATCACCTAAAAATGTGTGGCATTAAATTAACACTAGAACTCCCGACCGATTAAAATCAATTAAAAATTACAACTGTTCAAATCTTTCTTTTTCACAATTCCTTTAATAGTTTTTATCAAATATGTTGTTCGTTGTTTTTTAATAATTTTATATGATAAATTCATTCCATTATTTTTCACTTGTCCGAAAATTTATTTAAATAATGAATTGTAGAAGGCATTACCGACCCATTCTTGCTAGTTACCACTCTCATATTGTCAATCGGTCGCAATAACAAGTTTTATTAAAAAAAAACGTGTTTTCTGGCTGTCATACTTGTGCATGCAACAGTATTATGAACATGCACACTTTACTACATCGTCATTGTCATTCGACATCGTGAGAAATTAACGCTAAGTTGAAGATGTTTTTTTGATAAAATAATTACATTAAAAATGGTAGCTGGCGATTAGGCGGGTTAAAAAAAAAACTACGACAATCAAGACTCCACTTTTCACGTTCCTCGGGAATCGAACCTAATAACGCCGTATTATAAAGTAAGTGGAAAAGTACTGGCGCGACCGAGGCAGTCAAAAATTATCGCAGTGTTAAATTAGTTTATTGTAATGATAAATGATATGCTTTCGTGGTGGTGGCCATGTTCGACCACCCAAAAAGTATTTTATATCTGTAATAAAACCAAAGAAAATGAAAAGCATAAAAAATATAGTGATGAAACAAAAAACTACTGGTCTGATATTCTTTGTCGGCAAGCCGTAAACTTAGTTTCGGTTCGTTACAGAAACTTCTTTAAACCATTTGAAAACTCGTAAATCTGTTCATTTATACCACAACTTAATTAAGTGAAGTGTTTTGTAACAGAAATTCCAAACTATGAACATAAAATTTCATATACATTTTGTTGTTAGAGCTAGTTTCCCACTAACAAAAATTATTCTTTTGTTCTACAATAGACGTTAGTTGTAATAATTTTTTTTCATTAATCCATTATACATGGCGATACAAATAAATTCATAGCGAGTAAGAATTCTGCTTTTTACCAAAAGGTAAAAAAAGATGATGGACTATAATTCATTTTTTAAATATATAGTAATACTCAATAAAGTCAGTAAATTATTAAATAAATATCTTTTACAGGCATGTAATTTACTATATAAATGTATCATTAGTTGAAAATTATCTGTTCACTTCATAAATCGTTATTATATAAAACGACTATAATGGCGTTATTAATTATAAGATAATTATAATATTTACGCAAAAGATACAAAGCTTTACGGGTGGGCATATAAATCAAACGCCCTCATATTCATCACAGACAAAAGCATTATGTGTAGAGCCACTAGACGAAATAAAAATTATGGACAATCCTAGGAATCAAATGCGTGAGGAATTAAAGCCAGAAATACCTTTTATTTTTATTTTTCGTCATATTTTTATTAATTTTCGTCAACAATGGGCTAACACAACCTCATTATCACACAATGTCGTGGGGTAATGAAATCGTATAGTTAAACGTGTACCAGAATACTCTGACCCTCATAGTTATGACTGCTGGATCTCAGCAATGCTGTTATGCTGGCAGATTAACATTGAAAGTTTTAGCTAGTCACGCCAGTTCGAAAAGCCTTACCTTTATAAAAACTCTACTTAATATGTAGCACAGGAATCGTACCAAGAAACGGCCGCTTTACAAGGCAAACTTTATCAAACAAAATTTAGAAAATTAATCGATCATTGGAGAAATAACAACTTATTCATTTTATTATTTATAAGATATAAACTACTAAAATTGATTTTAGGCATTTTAAATAACTTATAAATACTTATATAATCATGGTCTATTAAAATTAAAAATTATTCAGTTTAAAGTTTCCTTGTTATTGTCAGAACACACTAACGGGAATAGCGGCTACTATAATTTAATCACTGTGATTGCTCGAGGCTCTATTTTGTATACATAAATTATTTTTGATGATTTATTTCAATGAGTTTCTTTATCATTTCTCAGACGAATAGATATACGAACTTATTTTTATTGTCACAATTATTACTTGGTACAAATATTTTGCAATTATACTTAACATATTATATAAAAAAATATTACTTGTCGAAAAAAATATTTTAGTTTTAATAAAAACTAATTACAATTAATATAAATTAATTTTCTCACATATAAAATTAAGTTAATAAAATTTAAATATTGAATTCATTATTTGACAAAACTGTATTAACATGAATGTCTCCAAATGTACTTGAACTTGATTGAATGAATTTTGAATGAAGATTTTTGGTCATGATTGAAAAGTTGTACAGGATATATTAAATATATCGAGAGCGTGCACTAATAGTAGCAGAGAATTGTATAAAATGGGCGAAACCAAGAGGCACTCTGATAAATTTCTGCCTCTTTTTGTATTCAATAATTACCTTAAATTATATAGGTTACAAAATGGAACGTCGATTATCTTGAATGGGACAGGTATATTCTACTACATTAAAGAGATTTAATAGCCGCCATTAAAAACACTATCCGCCGGTTGAACAATAAAAGGGAAGTTAATAGAGAAATTAATTTTGATGTCCCGGGGCATCATGGGGTGACAGGAGAACTGATCGACTTCATTAACTTAACCGAGTGCATTCTATCAGGCTGTGAACATTATGGGAGGTCTTTTCATTTTCTGTCATAATATCAGACTTTTAATGAAAAAGGTTTGATAATATTCTATGACACTTGAACACTCGTAATTTTGTGATTTAAACTATGTCAGGTGTTTGATATTTTTGGCTTAAAAAGTTTAAAAACTCTAATAATTAATTATTCAACAGACTTAAGTCCAGACAAATATTTTTATGTAACATGTTCATAGATGAATATCAAAAATTCTTATCGAGACTTAATATTTTTATAGTGTCTATCTATATTTATAAAATTCAAAGACTGATTAATATATTAACGCGCAGCCAAACCTCGGGTCCTAGAGCTATGAGATTTGTAGGGTGTAGTCTTTGTTTTGTGTAGGTATCCACTAAGGAAGTATTTTTTGAAATTTCACCCCCATAAGAGAGAGAAAGATAGTTTTAATTTAATTTTATCTTTTTATTATCCGAATCAATAGACAAGATAATTGGTACACACACTGAAGGGAGATTAACCTTAATAATATATAAAAGAATTAATGCCTCCAGAGAAGCAGGCGGATGACAACCAATCGCATAATATTTAATTAACTTACCAATCTCTCTAAAAGACGGCAACTGCTGCCAGCACGTGATCAGACTACAGGAGCCGGAAACACCATGACACTTGCAAGTCACCCGTGATTTTTTTATGACAGCCTGGTAAACAACATTGTTTTACTTCATTCTTCTAAGCTGGTTACAGCGGCAGATTGATTATTAAGGGTGGTTCACTAGCCATGCGGGTTCGAGAAAACTTTAGCACCGTCCAAAGCCCAATAATCGTGTTGCCTCGGAAGAGAACCATAAAACCGAGCACCTGCCTTATTACTTAGAGTGTAATCCTTTTTTTCATTTACTTTTTAGCATGGAGTTAACAAGGCAAAAACTCGACAGAGTTCTATTTGTAATAAAATTTCTAAAAAACATTACCCTCCTGCCAGCTTCGTTGTTGTGTCGGTTCATGAGCTGTCTCCCTTGCTCACGACTGCCTCTCTTCACTTTCCTCTCACGTTCCCTTATGTCCACAAAGCCTTCTGTGAACCTAAAGGAAGCCACAAATTTAACCTTTAAATATAATTTTTGTCCAAGCACTAGAATGAAATTTATCACCCACCACGCTCATCTGATCATAGAGGTCAGACAATAATGAAAAGTAATTGTACAGATCCTATTTAATATAGAGAATTTGAATTTGAGTTTGAATAATATACGAAATTCAACGTGTAAAGGCGTGACGTTCAACGTGTTAAATAGGATCCTTACTATTACTTTTAATGGTCAAATGTATAATTACTGCCACATCGAAAAGCGCCCTCTTCTGAGAAAAACTGAGAAGGGATCCGTCTGTTTTTTCGTGATCGTACTTACAAATCCAGAAATACAAAGTGCACTATATAAAAAGAACAATTCCAAAGGTTTTCATCATTTAAAAAGTCATATAAACAATAATAATTTTATTTTTAATTTAAAATGAGTTTCACAAAAGGCAGTTTTATTAACCTTTATTGGCTTCTACTTGTTTAACATTTTCTTTTATTAATATTACTTTTGTTGTGAATTCAACCCGAATCTAATTTATGACAAAAAGTGTTTTAGGACCTAAGGTTACTGGTAAATATGTGTTTTAAGAAGAGAGAGACAAACTCTTATGAAAGGGATGTTTATATTTCGTAGCTTTGCGTCTACGTCTTTTGCTACCATGTCTACAAAGTCTTATTGATTCGTAGAGCAAAGACTTTTACGAAAATAAACCATATGTAGATTGACGAAAGTATAAATTTCAATGTTTGTATTTTTAATCGGAACGAAAGTTACATAACTGGGCTTAACGTATAAAAATCATATCAGCACACGATTTTAAAGAAAATGTCTTATAATTCCTTTTTACTAATTTTATTATTGCTTTTAGTATACAAACTAAATTGACATAGAAATTCTGAAGTACACCATTTTTGCATAATAAATCCTTAAAATAATAGGTATCGACATGGATTAACGACTCTCTTTATTTATGTTTCCTTGGTAGTTTCTCATGGATTTAAACATGCTTAACGCCTTCTTTAAATCACGTCATATCCGGGTTTTAAGAGAAAATACCCGTGTTTAAGAATGGTAAGTAAAATTATTAAGTTCTAAAACAATATATAGAAAATATTGTTTTGAGGTCAAAGGTTGAATGCAAGGTATTATCTATTATTAAATGTTATATCATCTATGTATGATCTTCTATTTCATCATATTATTTTATATGAGATAACGGAATGAACACTTAAAAAGTATTATTTACAAGCATTTCAAATATTTAAGGAATGCTTTTCAAACTCTCAGCGGTTTCTCATCTCCTAGTAAGAAAAATATTCGAATGCGGGAAAATTCCATTCACCGAGAAAACCGTCCCGGACGGATCCTTTGTGGGAAGAAATTCTTTTTCCCCACTCACTTGGCTTTCTTTGTGTGTAACAAACATTCCATTCATTTTTCTGTTGCTCAAATGTATGCTCTCCTAATTCAGTGCCATGACTTAGATGTTTAACCGCTTCCTAGAAAAGAGAAAGAGAGAGAAACGAAAATTAATTAATGTCCCCCCTCCCTCCAATTCTTAAATCCCTTCATTCCAGACAAAGGCGTTAAATCGAATGAAGTTAGTTTCGAAGGTATACAAATAATACTCTCGTTTAATCGTAATATTTATGTAGTTATTTTTTTTACCTTCTTATTTTACTATCGTGTTATATTATGTTATGATGATAGTGATATTTTTAATTGATTTGATGAAAGATGTTTGTATTTAAATTAAATTTGAAAAATGAAATTCATTGTTTTCATTTCAAACGAAACAATGTTTTTTTTTAACATTTTCATAATATTTATGACTCGTGCATTTAATACGATAAAAATGAATTCCTTAATTGTTTGCCAATAAATACCAATCTCTGAAAATAACAAAAAAATAATTATTAAAAGTAATAATTCTTCGTGGCTTGTTTTTTTTGTTCTTCCTCAAAATACCTTCTGATCACGTGAAAACATGCCGGGAATGTAGTATTTCGAAGGAGGTTTATATGTACGTTGTTCGGCATTCACGTAGTAGGTAACTCGGTACGAGAAATTTGTACCAACGCTACAGTTTTTTATTAAAATAATGACAACTTATTAGCAGCTTTTAATTTTTTCTAACTATTATTGATTCCAATCATTAGCTATCTTAGAGTACATAACATTAATTCTTTATGAACTCACTATTTATTGCTATAGTATGAAAAATATGTTCGACACTCCTATGCGATCAGTTTTCAGTTAATTATTATTATTATTTAAAGAGTAATTTAACTGGCACTCTCATTGGTTTATATTATTTTTGTACAAACTATATTTACGTTTTAAATTCCTCTATATTTGAAACATGTTTTCGCAATGGAAAACACCCCTCCTTAAAATTCTGCATGCCTGGTGGTAAACCTGTCTTTTGCCATAGTTGATAGGCGTGTGAAGTCCGCATGACAGCTTCAGTATAAAAAAATAAATAATATTTCTTTTTTTACCTGTTTTATTTAGTCATTGATGATATTTATAGTAATTGATATTGTAACTAACTTAAATTAAATTTTAATTTTGTCATTTTAATTTTTATATCGACAACCTACTATCCGATGGAAACGGTAAAAAAATGTAAATAAAAAAAAAGTACTAAAATATCGGATTTTTTTTTCTTTCTTTTAAGACACAACAAGCCAGCAGCCCAGGTAAATTGAAAAGAAGAGAGCAGCAGCCCGCCAGGTAAATTCCACCTGTCTTACTCCTCACCTGAGTACTAGGAAAAAAGAAGTTGCAAGGTGGTATGGTCACCTTTCCACGTGAAAACGTTACGTACAATGTGTCAGGTAACCAAACCGTCTGAATAAATGAGCCAACTTCGCAAAACGACAACGGGGAAGAGGCAAATATAATTGTCTCTTTCTAGCACACGGAATGAAAAGTGTACCCACACATTAATGTAGACCATAGTGCAATTACATTTGTGTGAGGCACGTAAATGTAACTTCGTATAAATTTTGCACTCCTAGTACGCAGGTAAGAACTGAGCAAGTGACCCGATATTCTAAAGAAACCCGCGCGTGTATATAATATATAATAATAATAAGTAATTTAAAGTTTTTAAATAAATAAATTTGCAGTTTGTATAATTAAAAAAAAAAGGAAAAATGATAATATATTTTAATTTAAACTAAATTGTAGTTCTAAAATAAATAAATAGAAAATGGCAATAATTTTTATAATGCTTAAATGATATTATTTATTCATTTTATTTTTACAATGATAGTAGTAATAGTACTTACTTTATTTATGATCTAAAAAGAATGAAAGAGTTATTTTTCTTTTCCTTTATCTGCTTAAAAAAGTAAACAGATCAGAGAATGAATTAAAAGTGTGAAATTATAATTAAAAAAAAAAATTATACAAATTAAAACCATATAAAAAATTAAACCCAAGTATAGGCTAACAAAAAGAATAATCAATGTCCCTTTTGTAACATGAAATAGTTTAAAAAACTTCTTGAAAATAAAAAACAACAAGAAATCAGTACTGGAGAGATTTATTTTCTTCTAAAAGTGGCTCCTCCGTTTGTGGCACTGCTTATTTCGTTCTCGAGTACTAGGGAATCATAAACAATAAGAGCTATGTAATCCATGTTTTCTTACGTTTAAAAGAGATTTTCGGGGTGAAAAAACGCAGGTGCATATTTAAATAATTAAAGAGAGATTAATAAAATTAGTAAATTACAATGTATAATAATATTTTATATTGATCGAGTTGGATTACAAATACGTAGATAGATGCATAATGTGCGCCATCTTACTTTTTACTAAAATTTTAACGGAATTGACACAGAGCAACAGATGTCAGTATGTTTTCTTCAAAGTTCAATATTGATTTTTATTAAAGAAAAAAAAAAGAAGTGGTACATAATATAAGTACAAAAATGTGTTTAATTAAAAAATAATAATAAGTAAAAGTAGTATCATACTATTCAATTATGTGGTAGCTACCTCCTTTGTCTTCCAAAAATTTTAATATAATAGGAACAAATCGTGTTACAATATTATTCAACATAAAAAAGTTCATTTATTTTTTTTTATTCAAAACAATAAAAATGTTAAGCTGTGAAAATATGCTCACTATCTAAAAATAAATTGTCTAAAAAAAAGTTTTAAATATTTAAAAACCAAACTTTTGCCGTTTATCTATTTTATATATCATTGCTGCTGCTGCTGCTGCTGGATTCGGTAAAGTTTGCGCTGTTAGTCTTATTGACGACTATTACAGCTTCATCGAAACTGGCTCGCGAATCCGGTGATTCGCAAGCTATTATTATATTTCATTATTTTAGGTAAAGCTATATGAGATGTATATAAAAAATATGTAAGAGATATAATTTCATTTTCAGGTGTGTACTGATGAGTTTTTTTTTTTTTTAAAGTAACGATAGGCTAACAACGAGAAAACGGCTCACGTGGATAGCTAAATCACCGTCGCTCATTGACAGCTGATTTGCCGATGTCTGATGATGATGATTTGATCTTAAGATCATATAAATTACAATCATATGTAATGATGTGACTATATCATACCAAGTTCTGTTGAAATCACGGATAATCAATACAGGTAGAGTATCATGTTCTATTTTGAAATTGTGTTAGCTGGTACCAGATACGGCCAAAGACCTTGGTAAGTTTACTGTATTCTAATTTGAAGGTCCGCTGTAACCAGTGGCATTATCAGAATCACGACCATAGAGATTATTTAACTTCACTACAGTGCTATGATAATCCCTGTGGTATCTTGTTGTTATTAAAAAAACCTAAAAAAATAGGTTTTCCTTTACTTAAAAAAAAAAACTAAAACGAAGGCTCTTTTTTCTTTACTTAACACTCATGCACGAAGTAACAACACATTTTGCAACGAGTACGAGGATATAAAATTCAGTGACAATAAGTTATGACTAAAGAGGGAACTAGTTTTTGTCGTGTACAAGGAAGGAACAAAGTAAAATTGTGTGGCTCCCTCCATCTTCAGCAAGTGACAAATACTAGGGAATCATAATTAAACTACAACTTCTATATGAAACTGCCATTATGAGAAAACACCAAGTAGGATGATAAAACGAGTACAAAATAAGTGATGAAAATCTAGAATAAATAGGGATTTTAATTTGAAATGTTATGTGGAAACAAATAGCAAGTGAGATTCCTCTTTTCTTTGAAATTCTTCAGTAAACATTTAAATTAATTACAAATGAAACCTACGTAAAAGAATTTTCATTGTGTTTAAAAAAATGTAAAATTTACAATTCAATGTGATTTTATATGCGAACTATTTTTTTTGTAAAGGATTTATTTGTCCGTCTGATAATTAATATACAAGTGGCTCCCTCTCTAAATACGTATCTAGGCTCCACACAATTTAAATTACCACCGGTAATTTTTTTAGACAATGTTAGAGTGGTTAATGTTTAAATTTTTTTTTATATTTACTCTTTTTTTCCAGATAAAAAATTGTATAATATTTTTTACCTCTGTTTCGCGTTTGATCCGCTTAACATAAACATTTGTAGCAGGATATCATGAACTCCCATGTATATTACGAAAATTTTAAAACAATATTTTTAAGAAAGATTTTTTGTTACCCGGTATTATGCCCTATAAATAATTTATTTTATTTTACTGTGCTTCGTATTATTTTTTTTTATAAATAAATATATAAATTTTTTCAAATTTACGGGGACGCCAGTTTAACAAGGCTTCTTCTGTTTCGCGCTTACTCCTCCTAACGTAAACATTTGTACTAGGATATCATGAACTCCCCTGTATAAAAAATATAAAGTAGAAAATAACTTTTTATTAAGAAAAAAAAACAACTTAAATTATACTCAAGAAATTTTTAAAACAATTTATTTATTATAATCGTTTAAATATTGTTAGTATATGTAAGTAAGTAGAGTATGTAGTAGTAAGTAGTGTAACAAACTATTTAATTTTTTTTATTGGCTACTAAGGCTGGCTTTCAGTTCAAGCAAGGCTTCCCCCGTTTCGGCGGCCCTTGCTCCGCTTAACATAAACATTTGTACTAGGACATCATAAACATCGGGGTGTACGATGAAAATTTAAAACTTGAAAGTAGATTCTTTAATTGAAATTGTGTTTTTACATCTGTAAATTCGTGTTTACTTGTATTAACCATTAACGAAAGATCGTATTTTTGGCATGACGTCAACTCGGTGCACAGATTTGTAAGAAATTTAATATTTTAACAGAATATTTGGCGGAATAAACAACTGTCGATTGTTGCTGATATTTATACGAACCAAGTCGAAAGAATCTAGCTTCTTGTGATACGTTATGCCGCCTGTGAAGAGTAATATGTTTTTTGTTGATTTTATATAACGCCGCTTGTATGACGGTATTCATTCGTTAAACAATTATCTGCATGTAAGATGAGAATTCTATCAAATTAATTTTTGTATTGCAAACTTAATTAAAGCATGATTTCTTTTTTTTTTAAATGCTGTTTAATTAGATCATACGGCTTTGTTTATTTTTTGCTGTCAAGTAATAGTGTGCGGCAGGGTAGAGGTTCATTGCAAACATACTGAAGTAAACATTTATCGGCAAATTATATTACATTCTAAAGATACCATATAAAATTAACTTTTGAATTACAAGTTTGAATAACAACATTTTATTAGCAGATGGAACCTCGCTTTCTAAATTTTCCTACTGGTATACAGCGGTGTTCCTTGCAGACAATCAATGTGCAGCAAGGTAGCGTTCCTTGCAATTTGTAGACGTATGTACTAATCGGGTGTAACTCGCTCCATCGCGTTATTATGTAAATATTATAAGTGTAACATACTTGTATCCGTATTGCAGGTCGTCCCCGCAGCCTCCCCAAACCCAGTCCTCGTGCAGGTTCTTGGGGCGCGCCGCCCTGCTACATCCACAGCTCGCCAGGCGTCCATCGCGACACGCGCGTGATATTGCCAACGAAACACCGGCTGACGTTATGGCGTTGGTGAATGCTGTCTCTCTTGAAGCTGAAATTGAGTTAAAATTTGTGAAATCCTCCTATCAAGTCTCATTTATAAAGAAATTTACAAGTTAGTATGACAAACCATTTACATGTGTACCATGGGGCTATAACAGCATTGCTGTGTTTCAGCAGTCATACATGTAAGAGTAAGAAGTATTCTGGGCGAACACGCGTCACCGTCTAAGGCCTCATTGTTACTTACCATCAGGTGAAATCAAGGTCAACTGTTATCTCCATAACTGTTAAAAAACCCATATACATCAAGTAGTGTTAGTTCGGCCGTCTAATTGATTACGTAAATGTTCATAGATGGCAAAACTACCAAAAATGTTAAATCACATCTAGCAGATGGCGAGAAGTTAATCATTATAAATTATAATACATTTAAAAAATCAATATTGAAAAAAAAGGCAAAATAAAAGAGCAAAGGTACCACCAACGCGAAATGAAGAAATTTATATATCAGTAATTGAAATATTTCGTTTCAAGAATAAAATAAATGAAAAGTAAAATATTGTTTTTATAATTCTCTGTTGATTTATGATGCCCCAGTATTATTTATCAAATGTTTAAGGATTTTTTAAATATAAAAAAAAATTACAGTTATTAAATTGTTGTCCTTATAAAACTTATTAACAATATGCTTGTTATAAAAAATAATATTGTTTCATTGTATAAGTAACGTCTTCAAAGTTAAGTTTACCTATATCATAAATTGTATATAAATGTATGTTTTGTGCAAAAATAATTTGAACAAAAGGATTTTTTCTAGTCTTTATAGAGTTTGACAATAAAAGCGTGATTATTTTGACAATGTGAAATGAAACTACATCGCACCTATGCACAATATGACGACAATATTTTAAAGTAGAGGCCAAACCATTAAGGAGATTAAGTGCAGTCATGGGCCAATTATGACTGATTATCGTCGGAAGATGTGACCATACACGTTCATTTGAGAGTATAATGCAAGATGAATTCATCAATCAAGGAAAATTTTATTTAATTTATTAATGAATCTTTTCAATAAAAGCAGAATTATTTAAATTGAACCTGTAAAGAGGCGTGTTACATAAATAAAAATAATGCGAGTAAAAGAAACAAATAAGTATATGGGAAGTTTGCTAAAAGTTTTCGACTGGTTTTTAAGCCAGCAGTAGCATTCATATGAAATTTAAATATGCATATATATATATTATTTGTTTATTTCATTAAACTTGCTTATTGTCATGCACAATGAAGATAAATGATGTTAAAGTTTCTGTAATCTTGAAATTTTTCTCATTTAATTTTGTTTAATAGTACTTAATGAAATAGCATGTTTTGTTATTAACCTGTAAATGGGTTTTCTCTTAACTCTCCCTACCGCAACAAGATATATGTTTCGTAGGGAATGTATAAAAGATTTGTAGCTGTGAAGGTGAAGCCGCTATAAATCTGTCACGTGTCTAGCCCCGGCAGCGGGTACGTTCCCTGGCGAAGATTTAGAGAGTGCAGAATGGTGGTTTCTAAAGAATTACACTATTGTGAAGTAGAGAAAATGTTCAGCAGATTATCCTGTTAGGAACAGCACACAGTATAAGGAAATAACTTTTTAACGCGTGCCAAATTAAAAACAAATCGCTCATTTGCCTCCTCTGCTAATAAAAAATGTAAAACAAATAAAATTAGCTGTATACATAATTTTGAACATTTTGCGTTATATAGTTTTGTTAAAAAAAAAAACTTAAAGCTTGTTATGCACATGACCTATCGACCGTCACAAACTAATTAGTTATAACTGTCATGAAAGACAAATCACGTAAGTATTTGTAATGTTTTAGCAACAGATCGCATTAGCTGATAAAAAGAAACATTTTTGGATAGAAAGAACTAAATGTTTTTCATTAAAAATGAAGACAAACAATAATGTTTGAATTATTTTCTGTTTATTAATGGCAATCTTTGCAACAAAAAGATCTCGAAGACTAATCAAAATATTTACAAAATTATTAGCATTTAAAAATGTAAGGATTTAACTTTTTAATAGTAAATAAACACAAAGAAGGTCGTGAGGTTCTTTGAAATAAATTTACTAGGCCGTAAAAATATAAATCTCCGCAAGTACGACGCAAATAAAATCAAGCATTGCGGTAAAACAAACAAGGAGAAAAAACAAAAGTAGAAACTGTATTCTGTCGATAAAGCAAGCAAGTATCCTCTATGTGTGTTTATGACATTGTTATTAAGTTTTATACGCGGTCATTCCGGTCCAGATATTCTTTTAGGGAATTTATTGAGCGTTTTATGTAATATTTTAGTAAGACTCCGCATGACTTTTTTTTATAATTCCTATTCACATTTGTCATTTGTTTATTGCCTATTACGACGTATATTTGCATTCGAACAATAATCAAAGCAGACATTTTAGTTGTTACTCATATAGGTTATGGTAATAATTGGAATCTGCGATAAACAATAACGAAAAAACAAAGTTCAAATAGAAATTTGGTATAGGTGTTAAAGTTATGTTCTCTGTTTTCGCACCCTTATAGTAGGAATTATTTATTTTTGAATCTTACACGTGATATTTTTAGAGAAATAGACAATGTTAGAATAGGAAGCGTCGATAAAGGCCTTAATTTAACTATTATAAGGTCTTTGGCTTCCTATTTTGTCACCCTGTATGAATGAAAAAAAGTAATCCTCCTTTTCTTGCCGTTGGTAATACAAAATTGTAATATTATAACAATAAACATTAGTTTAATCTGCATTTTTTGTAGGATACGCGACCCCAATGTGAAAAACTGCCCAAGCACTCTCCTAACCGTATTCCCAGAATTTAGCACGGTCGCCGACTAGAACCGGCACCCGTCCTACTGTCACAGTCTGTAAAACGCTATATTTCACGTACCGATCAGAGTGAGCGGTCCGAAAACAGTCTCGTCGCGTGTCACGGTGCAGTTCCAACGTCGGCTCCTGAACTGGTGCTGACACTCGTCGATGCCGCGCCGCGCGCCCTCGCCCACCGCTGGCATATGGTCCTTGTGGCGGCGGCACACGCGCCGCTGGCCCGGCGTCAGGCCGTGGATCTTGGAGCACATGCGCGATTTATCCGAGAACAGATCCGGCTGGTTCGACCACTCCTCGAACTCGAGCATGCCCATGTTGCTGAAACAATAGGATATATTATTTTTCTTTCATAAGTTAATACCTGACCACTAATTCACACGATATTAAGTTACAATAAGACTACAGATTATGAAGCATGCTCACTTACCGTACTCTAGTTGACGTGTAGAAAGAATGCATTAATGTTATATTTGTGGAGGCAAATTGACATGGTCGAGAATGCTCTTTAAATATTTCCAATTGTTTTCAAAATTCTGTTATATAGATATTTGATAATTATAATGTTATAAATATTTTTTTTGCTAGGGTTATTTTAATCTATATATCAATTTTATATACTCAAAGAACAAAATAGTCGTATTTATACAGTGCGCATGAGAAATCCTGTCAAATTGTCGATACGTAGCATACGCAATAATGAAAATAACATCAAATTGTTATTCACAAGACATTTAAATATGTTTCTTCGTTTTTTCTTCGAAATTTTATATTTAAAAATTCTGATCAGCCTGTTAAAGAATATCAACTACTTTCCTTATTTTACTATGAAAAAAAAGGTTACTTCTCTAGAAAGTTGTTTACTTATTTTAAATTTAATTAAATTATTCTAGAAACTCATTTTTTATACAACACGTGTCCCCAGCCGCCGCAAGATTTAATACATGGAAGCATCAAATAAATATTTATTCGTCACGGTCTAATATCTTTACGTCAACGTTATATCTAAAGTATAATAAACATTTGTCTAATAAAATATAATTTACGATTTAATGAAGAAGTCAACTAAACGTAATTGTTAAATCTTACGGTGAATCATTGGGAATAACCAGAGCGAAAGAATTAAAAAAAAAGGTAAATTTATTTTTATACACCAAACAAAAGTATAATAACTTATTTATATACACTTTAATAGATTGAATGATATTGGTAGTTAAATACAATATCGGTTTATTTAAAACGGACTTAACTACTAAAGCAGTAGCTGTTAAGAAAAAGTACAACTTTTTGTTTTAACTCATGATTATGATAATGAATTAACACTTGACGTCAATTTCACGTGATGTTATGTAATAACGAGACTGTTCGCCCACCCAAATTGCTCTGTCTTTGACATATCACTGTCGGAACAAAGCGATGATTTTAATGCGACATATTACATTTAAATGTGGTATATAACTAAACGACAGAAAAAACTCAACCATCATCCAAACTCTACTACTTTAATGCCCCGTCAACGATACAGGTACCCGAGAGCTTCCTATAACACGGCAAGCGGGACACCTCTGCGCCTCAAAAACCATCAAATTTCTAATGACGATATATAAATAATTGCCTGGTTACCTCTATAAAAATTAACTAATTGTGACCGATATTTTAATAAGAAAGGTACTAATACATTTTTATTTAAAAAAAATCTGTACATAAGAATGTATCTGTGCATAGGAAATAATTTTATTAATGAAGAATAATATAATTTGCCTTGTTTGTCATAACTATAAAACGTGTCGTTAAATTACATTTACATTTCTTCCTTTAATATGCTTCCTTAAAAATGTTTGTTGATTCCAGTATTTTTAGTAATTTTCATGACTAACACAGAAGTTCGTTTCTTTAATTTATGTGATATACGGTTAGTTGCTACATTTCAATTTTGTTGTTCATTGAAGTGTGAAGTGAAATAAATAATTAATTTTTATTATACCTAACACCAATAATGCTCCACTACTTCTGTGCCCCGGGAATCAAACCCAGGACCTCTTCGTTACAAGTTATTTATTCTGTTAATGAGCAATAAGTTATTAAAAAAAAGCTACTTTCACGTTATTAAAAATCTTTTTCGGTTCCGAATGTCTAAAATTCAGCGATGTGACACATTTCTAAATGTTCTACATTCGTGTGTTTTCGAGCGTGCAATTTTCAGTTCACTGAAAGCGTTTTTCAATGTTTTTTTTTATTAGCGTGAGTACTTTTGACTTTTTGACGTGCTATTTACCTATTACTTTTATTTCCTTATTATTTCTTTATTATTACCATATTTTTAATTAATTTAAATTTTTACTGTATTCGTGACACTGTGGGTTACCGCTTGCCTTGTAACACAGACGTACCAAGTTTGATTCCCTTGCCACAAAAGTAGCGGAGTTTCCGATAGTGGCAGGTTTATATAGATTCCGCCTGACTAGCAACCATTGTTAATCTGATGCCATAAGAGCGTTACTGTGCTCCAGCAGTCATGCATAAGAGAACCAGAAGTATCCTGAGCGCTCAAGCCATCAACATTTGTTATCTCGTGTTATTGAATATCATATGAATACGAGATGAAATCTTGATCAACTTGTATCAAATAAAAAAGAATACAAGAGAAATTTGAAGACATTTTGTAATTTTATTTTATTCTTATACACTTTAGCCCAGAGGTGTTTTAATATATCAGATTGAATTAAATTGTATCATTCATAAGTTTAAAAGTACTCAAACAATGACATGTTATTATTGATAATAGTTACATTTTAAATTTTTACTTTTATAAAGTTATTGACACGTTCGATTGTTGTTCAAAAGAACAAGAAAACTAAAGAAAAACTGCATAAAGACACTTTTATTGAAATAAATAATTAACAATAAAACTTATCACATAATGCACTCAGTATCTTCCATAAATCGTAACGGTGAAGTTGAAGCCATAACCTCTCTGGCTCTTCAGTTTGATCTTGACAAATCGCTGCCCAATGCCACCGGCTGATATCGTGGGATAACCTCCAGTTCCGTCTCTATCGTTGTCCTTTACGTAAATCGATTTTATGTAAGCGAAGTTGGTCTGCCCGGGTTCCGGATACTCCAGTATGCTGGTCCGAACGAAGAACGGGAAGCCGTATTTGTATTCGTTGACCTTGTATATCACGACGTCGCCATACGTCGCCTGACCCAGCAGCAGGTCGTGGCTTTGGCAGTGGCCGGCCGCCACCAGGCAGATGAGTGCGCAAACACTGAGCAGTTGCATCGTTTCGTTCGTTACAGTTTCACACTGACGCCATTTTGTGGCGCCATTGTTTTATATATTATAGTGACGGTTCATGCTGTAGTGACGCAGTCGTCGCAGTCCAATAATTAATGATTAACTTTTCTTTTTATTAATTAGAACAAAATTTACAAAATCAAAGTCAACTCATTTATTCAAAAATAAGCTACCATGTAGTACTTTTTGATGATATATTTTTCTTTAATTTATTTGTCCCGTTTCGACCAATCGTCACCGCTTCTTGAGTACTCAAGTTGGAAAGAAGAAACGGCGCAATAAACTCTCCAGCAGCAAGCTGTATTTCAGAATTTACAATAAACTTAATTGAACAGAAACAGAAATACAGTGTTCGGCTAAAGAAAAAAAGTAAAGACTTATAACAGACTACAGTATATTATTATATTATAGTATTAAATGTCACCTGGGAACTTTCCAGATATCAGCATTTTTTTTAATATAAATTAAGACCTAACCACGATCCTTTTTGATGGTACGTGAAGATAAAATCTATAATGGTGAATGGCACAAGACTAGTAGAAGCCTAAATGTTCTTATATTGCAATATTAAACCAACTTTTTTAAAATGCCTATTACTTCGGACGTATTGATTAAACGTAGTGATTTTATAGCTTGGACTTAATTGTGTAATTTATTTGTGTGAATTTTTTTGTTTATTGATTCAAATAAGTATACCTGCTGCAAAGTTTACATATAAGTACACAATGTTATTTGTGTAGTGTATATATTATTTATAAATTAAAAAAAATATATATACTGGTAACTTCCAGTTTTCATCATCATGCTTTGTCTGGCAGAGAATACGACTTAAGCATTAAGTCTTTCCTTTCTATCCTAGGTTAAAATAGTTAATTATAAAAATAGGATATCATATTTCTGGGAAACCTTTTTTTTTGGAAACCTAAAAAATTGTATTACATAAACGTATCCATGATTGTAAATACAAACAAAAGTACAAAAGAACCATCCTACATCCATCACGATCTTGACGTGTCACATGACGTAAGGTTTAGTGTCGTGACGAACAAACAAACAAGCTAATCACTATATACATATATACTAGAAACCTTCTTGCGGCGTAAACAAAAAAAAAGTATAAATTTGCGATTTTCTATTTTATTATGTGTTTGCGAAGGTCGACTCCAAAAATGAGTAACAACTAAACTAGGTGTTTTTGAATTGACAGTAGTAATTAGTATAGATATTGTCATTCCCCGATATAGTTCGTTACTTATGCATAATTCTTGTTTATCTATGTCAGAGTTTAACATTAAATAAATCACGAAATAATGAGGACTTCCCCTTAACACAAAACTAATATTTAAAGTGACGTTATTCGCAATAGCTTGTAGTACACTAATAGGGACGAGGTTCTATAGGAAAACGGGCTTAGATATAAATTTAGGTTAGGTCTAACAAAGTAAACGTATATCAAATATTCTTTAAAAATTACCGTATTTTTTATCTTGATACCAATTAGTAAATAATATGTTCTAAAATTGTATTTTTGTAACTGGGCATAGATCATTTTAAAAATCAATAAATTAATACTTCGCTATTCTCCAAAATTAAATAACATCATATTAAATAAATTAATTTATTGTTATTAATATAAAATTATTGTCTATTGTTGTATAAAGTTTTACACAAACAATTTAATTTGTTCAACACTAGCAGCAATATTTATAACAAAATTAATAAATTGAAAAATGCAACGAATAATACCGACAAATCACGAAGTCACTTTTTTCCATGATTATATAAGAAGTGATTGGTTTCAATGGCGTACACCTCCACCCAAAAGTTATAGCCGCGAAAAATAGTCGGACTATCAAGTTCGATCTTCACAAACTTGTCACCAATCCCGCCTTCTTTGATATAACACTCGCCCCATTTATCCTCCCTCAAGTCCATTATTTTGATTGCATTAATGACTTCGTTTGTAGAACAATTCACTGTGAAAGTCTCCGAACGCACCCAAATTGCGGGGTTTTCTTGGTGTACTTTACTGTAAATTAATTTTGATGAACCATCTGGATAACCCAAAAATAGATCGTGAGATTTGGTCACAGATAAAAATAACAATATTACACACGTCAAAATTCGCACCATTTTTTACATCGATACGACCAATACGCTGTGTGTTAAACACCGAAATGATCGAAGGAAAAACAGTCGATTGCTTAGATTTGTATATTTTAACATTTAATATAAAGATGTGAACGTGACACTTCTATGAATGGAATAATACAGTGTAAACATGGCGTAGTACAATTGGTGATTTGATGAAAATGGTGTTTTTTTATTTATTATATGCATCTATAAAATAAAATAGACGTCTTGCGTACTTGTTCAGTATCGTTGTTGACATAACAATCATCCATTACTCGAACTCATCTTACATGAAATGTTTGAAGATTCTTCTTTCAATGTTTTTAAGATTCAATTGGATATTTAACATGTTATTTTTTAAATTAACGTCATTTGGTGCTTTGAAGAAGAATCATTTACTTCTCCATATATATATGAATATTAAAGTACAGCGCAAACCGTTCGTCCTAGACACATGGAGAAGTGATTTGGAGATGTTGTTTTTTGTGATGTGTTGATATCCGCTAAGAAGAGGAGAGGTTTATTTCAAGGTATATTGTTACACATAATGGAGGGAGAATAATCTTAATATTATATATAAATATACGCTTAGAGAAGCAGGTAGGTGATGACATAGTTGTACTCGTATAGCGGACGAATGACGGCTAGTTGAAATTAATAATGCAAACGCGTGTTAATTTTTTCAATCGAAACTCACTGGACATTAAAATCTAAATAAAAAGTAATCAGGCTACTTTTGTCGCAAACGTCAAAATATATGACTCATCATATATTTACTATGGTATAAAATTAGATGTTTGAGCTTTTCAGCCGTAGGGAAGAATTTACGAGCCCTCACAACTTGTAAAAGACAAGCAGCCACGTTATCGTACACACGACAAAGCCTTGTGATTAATAAAAAATATATGCAATTTATCTGAATCATAATTGGAAAGTTTCCAGATTTTCCTTATTTAATTAATTTAATAGTGATAAGAAAATGTAAATTACTTTCCGGTATTATGATAAGTGTAATTTTATCAATACTGTCAACATTTCTTAAAACAAAGACTACTCGCTCTTTCATTCTATCTATACAATCTGACTTAGATACCTATCATATCTTTTTTCTGACTACCTCCGTGGCGCAATGGTTTACCGGGATGACTCGTAAGGCGCAGGACACAGACTCTATTCCAAGGCCATAAGAGAAGTGGAGTCTGGATGGTGGTAGGGTTTTTCAAACCCGCCTGGCTAGCTACCAACCTCAATGTTAAATTACCGCCATAACAGCATTGCTGTTTTCGGTAATCATTTATGTGAGAGCCCAAAATATTCTGAGAGAACACGCTTCAATGTCTACGGCCCCATTAACACTTAACACCAGGTGAAATTGAGGTTGAAATTGATAAAAAAAAACTTTAATAAACTATATTAATTAAATTAAACGTATTTGAACTATTGCTTGATTCTCATGTCATTATTATTTTATTATTAAAGATTATGCTGTTACATATAATTACCATGTAAAATTAAGAGGAACCATTGTATGAGAACCAATTGTAGTCGACTTTTATTACTGTCACATGTACTGACTCACACGAGTGACGTAAACGTGTCAAATGAATCTAAAATGATATGATTCAATACTCAGGTGCGATACGAGCTCTGTGTTAAATTAGCTAGCCTGTTATAATTAAATGTAAGCATAGTACACATTCATTTAATTCTGCGAAGCTTATACGGCGGCTACAGTATTTAATAATTGATGACATTTAATCGATCAACAGAATATTCTTCCTTGATTTACAGCAGTATGAATTTGATGAAATAGTATGCTGGGCTAGTTGATTAGCGATTTGTGGTCAGCAAATGTTTCTAAATTAATTTGCAGTAAACTGAACTTTTGTAAATTATTTTGGTCAAAAGATTAAATATTTGAAATAACATATTTTTTGTTTTGGTTAAGGGGGAGGGGTTCGAAACATACCTTGTCTTCTGAGGACTTGACGTATTTTGAATGTATGTGTATGTGTGATGAAGTAGCAGGATCTCTGTTCGGAACACAACCGCGGCCCCACTAACGCTACGCTATGATGACAGCCGATCCTAGGTTCTACGCAAGGCAGACTCCAGAACTCTTACGGGTTCAACCACAATGGCTACAGACCACGTCCAGCTGTCAAGGACTAGTATCTTTGCCATCTATCTACGCGTCTACAGGTCCCTTTACGATAGGGAAAAAACATTTAAGAGAGGGTCATGACGAAGCCCGTTAGCGCTACGACACCCCCATCTCCGAGCAGGATCGGTCCACTCACGGGGACATCACATCACATCTAGCCTAACGTGACCAATTGTAATAATGACTCATAATTTAATTACTTCCCCTTAATAACTTTTAATTATTAAACATAAGTATTTAAATGATCTTAGTTGTGATAATTTAAGAGGCGGTAAGACTAAGACGCTGGATGCTCTTTGAGAGAAGCTTATGCCCAGCCGTGGTCTTCCAGTTCGTCAAGATGATGAATTTAAGAGTTTCCCAAATATAAAATATCTACTGTTAAAGGTTACACTTTTAAATGCTATTGTATTTTTCTTGAATGGAGATAATTTTATTTGAGAAACGTAAGTACAGGAATTATTAAATCTTAACTGAAATTAAAGGCTAAGCCATCATATTAAAAAAGTTTCAAATCGCAGCACTTCTGCTGTTGGTATCGAATATTAAAAGAGTCCTAATAAATAAAATAAACAACAGAAAAATTGGTGTTCATTACCTGATATATTTTTATGTGACAATCAGTTGCAATTTTGATCAATTAAAATATAAAAATACTACATTTATGTAAACTAGCCTTAACATTTGGACATATTTTTAACACATTGACATGAATTGTTACTTAAATGGTCGCCATGATCTCACAAACTTACGTGTTTGCGTTTTCGCTTTATATATAAACAGGCCGTGATTCCAATATAATCATTGTTGAAAAACGTTTTAATGCTAATGTGGTAAAAATGTTTGTCAAACTGTGCCTATGTGCAATTTTGCTCCTTATCTACTTCGGTTGTAATGTAAATTGCAACGACATTCGCCTGGGATACACGTCGCCGCATTCCAAGAAGATATTCAGTGAAATAAAGGAAGCTAATCCAGCTTTGTGGAAGAGGACCGATGACGTCATTATAAATGCTCCGGCTAACGAAGTGATATCTTCGGTCTCTGTCACCGATTTGAGAGATGACAAGGACGGAGAGGCATATATTGTGAGCGGTGGTATTGGAGAGAAGAGTGTGACTGTCGGCTTGAAGAGCCCATCGATTCTGCGCGGTTACAGGTTCGAAATTGAAGTGTATTCGAATGACCCTAACGCTCACTACTACAGTAAAAGTGGATCAGCTATTTACTATCCGGACTTGTATCCCAGAAAATTTTAAAACAAATTTTTTTTTTTATGCTATTGCAGCCAATGTTATTTATTGTAAATTCATTTTCGTACCTAATTAATAAACATTTTGCAATATATCGCTTCTTTTATTGTGCCCTCCTTTTTAGGTTTCCGCACCCAAAGAGTGATAATCTTTTGTTCGATTGTCACCCCTGTCTGTCTGTCTGTCTGTCCGTCTGTCAGCGGGTTGTATCTTATGAACCGTTATAGGTAGAAAGTAGAAATATTCACAACTTGTGTACATATTTTGACACAACAGCAACAAATAAAGAAATTAAAAAAATCTACTTACAAGTAAAGTAATTTTATAGTCGTTTAAGGTACGGAACCGTTCGCGATGGGAACCGACGCGCACTTGGCCATTTATTTTATTATAGGGGGTAGGAAGCTCTTGTAAAGAACCCTACTTTCTCAGGGACGTTAAGATTATGAGCGATTGCTACCAACAAACCACCGCTCCGAATGGTCACCTCCAGTATGATACAATTACCCTGCATTTGTAATTGAATACGGTGTACACTCATATGTCAACATGCATAAGCGTGTTTGATACCAATCCGGTGATTACGAAGCCCACAAAAGAGATATGAAATATCACACTTGTTAATTTTTATTAACCTCCGACTTAAAAATGGGAGTGTTACGAGTTTATCTTATTTGCGGCTGCCTATGAACGCCGGTGATTATTTTTCATCAGGTGAACCGCTCGCTCGTTTGTCTATTCAACCTATTAAAAAACACACACACACACACACACACATATATATATAT